>MNCI01006307.1:215691-268780 GCA_015680685.1 Gnetum montanum
GGCGATCCCAGTAACGATTAACATTTGGTAAGCTGCAGTTGCATAGTTCAGGGTGTGTCCGGCAACTGGGAACGGATGCTGACGCTAGTTAATTTAGACTTAGACCTTAGTTAGAGATTAGTTTAGTTTCTCAACCCTTTTCTCCTGGTAGCATAGAAGATAAGCCGAAAATACCAAAAAAATCACATACCTCAGACTTGCTTAACCATACACCGTGACACTTAGAAGCAAGCCTAGGAAGACAACGAACGATTAACCCCAAGTGTTTCTTGTGGCGTTAAGGCATTTAGTCTGCGGAGTTCGACTGGATCGCACGTGTACGCTCGTTTCGTATGGTGGAGTGTAGGGGTACCTTGCCACTCATCAATTTTCAAAAAAAAAAGGCATTTAAAGACTTTAAAAGTGTTGTATGCAAGTTTTCTACAAAATGTGGATTATCATCAAAAAATAAAAAAAGTGATGCCAATAAGCAAAGTATGTATGAAATAATTGTAATCAAAAGCTAGATAGATGCCTCTTATATTATTAATATTTTTCAATTTTCTCAATTAGAATCATAAATCCTCTATGGCTAAAATAGAGACAATAGAGAAAAATAGGATCACCTTATCATTACCCATTTGAAGATGAAAAATTTCCAAAGCAATGATTATTATTAAGAATGAAAAATCTAAAATGCTAGTAGCAACCCTCAAGAATTTGTATTCAATGATTAGGAAAGGCCATTTTCTCTAGCATTGCTTTCATGTAGCTCCAATTGATTGTATCATATACTTTTGAAATATCAAGCTTTAAGGAAATGCTAGGCTCCTTTTGCAACCAAACTAAATGAAGAATCTCTTATACTAAGAGTAGCTAATTTAAGATGTAACTCTCTTCTATAAAACCTACTTATTCTTAAGAAACTAAATGAGGTATCATCTTTTGTAATTAATGCATTAGAAGCTTTGAATAAATTTTATAGAAAGAAGTACATGAGCTAATTGGGTAATAATCTTTAATATTAATTACAACCTTTTTTTTAATAAAAAAATGCAAGTAACATTCTAATATGATTTAATCATCTCAATTCTTCAAAATTCAAACACAATATTATATATGTACTTCTAAATAATCATCTAAAATTTTTATAAAAGCCAAATAAAAAATCATCCATACCTAGAGATTCATAAGAATCTATGAAGAAAAAAAATTCTTTGAATTTCTTTTATGTTAGAACATTTATTCAGTGACAAGTTATTCTTCCATGATAATTAGTGTTTGGTGCTCTTTATAATTTCCTTCATATATTACTAATTTTAAACATGATAAATACTTTAATTTTAAATTTTATAAATTTCCTTCTATCCAAGGTAAACAAGGAAACATTTTGTAAATGAACATCATGGGATATCATTATTGGGAAGAGGAGGTCTTAGATCCAAAAAAAATATTCATAATAAGTTAAAAATTTAGAGTACATATTATGCTTAATCCTTCAGTAGAATGCATCAAAAATAATATGGAAATAAATAACTTTTCAATTTTAGGTATATGTACTCATCTTTATAATGTTAAAATATATTCCTTGAAAAATTGGATAGGAAAATTAATTATTAGTAGGAAGGATGGCCTCACTGTTAATAAAATTAACATCATTTTCAATATTTGTGCTCAAACACTAAAATAAGAAAAGGATTCGATGTAGCAATATATAGCTTTTATGAAATGCCAATTTTTGTAAAAGAGAAAGGTACATCATAATTGATCTAATGTCAAGATTCATTGGCATTTGCGAAGGCCCTATTGTTATACATAATAATCCTTTTACATGAGGAAAACTTTTTCTTACATGCTATCTATTCGGATTGATTAATACTTCCTATAGTAAAAGTAAAATTATTTAGAAAAGCTTCTATCTTTTCAGATATTTTTATTATTATTTATTATTCTTATTATTGACATTAAGTAGATTCTCCATCTATTTAATTCTACATTATTTTTTACTATCCTCAACTTTAACATAATTTTTCCTTTCTATGGAATTTTTTTTCTTGAGTAGAAAAGGATAAACATTAAAAAATATTCTTCTTGATGAAAAGTTTGTAAGAATTAAATTAATTATAATATATAATTAATTAAATATATGTATTCCTACTTGTAATACAAAGTCCTTTTTGACAATTAAGAAGATTGGTTTCATAAAAAAAAAATTATCTACAAGAACCACATCATGTGGAAATGGATTCCATATACTTAATTAAACTAAGAAGACTAGTTTCCTATTCAACATTTTTAAAAATCAAAAAAAAATATTAAATATTTTGACAAAATATATAATTTTAGAATTGTTGTAATCTCTTTTTTGATACTTGTTCAATGCACAAATTTCAAATTTCCAAAAGTAAACTTCAATGAACAATGTGAAACTTCAAATGTTTTTGGAAACTCCTAATCCTATAAATACTAGGTTTAACATTAATTCTGGGATTGTTTGGACTAGTTTCATCATATGATTGGAACGATATGTTACCCATGCCTAAAGGTACACTATTGATGGGATTAGCATTGGCTATGGGAATGGAGAGACATGTTACCCACGCTTGAAGGCACCCCTCTAATCAATGGCTAAGATATTCCATAAAAATTAAAAATTTTGTAATTAATTAATTGCACTATCTACTTCCCAAGCTTTTCATGTTAAGTAATGATATTATAATCTGATTGTAATTGGTCTTATGGTTGTTAATTTGGAATGACGTAAAGCAGTGTCACTAGTAAATGGTATAGACTTGGTTTGAAATCTTGATGGAAAGGTATAATGACCTTTTAACAATGATTGAAACACAAGATTCATTATGGCTATGGAAAGACACCTCACCTCCCATTCTCTCTAATCTCTTCTTCTATCATCTTATCTCATGCATGCATATAGTTATGAATTTAAGGTTTATTATATAGTATAGTACCAACTTATTAATACAAATTCAACATGTATATATTGAAACAAAAATATGACTCACACTCAATTCCTTTAGTACCCATAGATACTTATAGGAGTGGTTATATAAGGTCATGAAGAACAAAAGCCTACTTTAGGGAGGATCCACTTGTATAGTCTTTATGCCTCATATTCGACACCCAATTCCACATTATCTTACTTAGCCAAAACCATCTAACAACTTTCCATAGCATTTTCCACACCTCTCAATTACCGATATGTTCATAATTTTCATTTGAGACACTCACTAATAATATATATTTCTCCTTGCCAAAAAACATTATTTTTCATCATTCCTTACCATCTAATGGTAATAAAATGATATTTAAGCATCATACTTTGGTTAGACACACTTCAAATAGTCTTACGATCCTTTAGACATTAAAATTTGTTGTTAGTTTTTCCCAAAATTAAGTGAAACTTTTATATTCTTTAAAGATGATATCATAGCTATGATATCACATCACCTACAATATCGTAGATATGATATATCCAATATGATTCCCTATATATACACATGAACATTAAGAATTTTTTTTCATTTTCTTTTAAATGCACAAGGATTTCATGTCATTTTCATGCTAGAGAAACTTCTAAGAGTCATTTATCTTCAACCAAGAATTTGATTTCTTTCATTCTCAAATTTTTAAGCTCCCAAAGTATCACTTTTTTATCATGGGGAAACATTATGCAAAATTGAGAATATTTTACCAAACACTGGGGAGAGCTTAATTGAGAAGGATATAAATCTAACAATCTCATGTTTAATTTTCCAAACTCTTGTAATATTTTTAGGACCAAACACATCAATTTTAAAGTTAATTGATGCTGTGAAATGAAAACTTTTATTTTCTAGAAATGTTGTGCATTTTGAAACTATTGAAATATTGTGTATTTTGATTTTCAATTTAACTAATGCAAGAAAATCAAACTTACTTCTTTTAGGAATGTTATGCATTTTGGAACTATTGAAACATTATGTATTTTAAAATTGTCAATGATGAATTAAGTAATCTTGATTATAATTTCTAATTAAGGAAAAATACATAAGTAAATTTAAAAAGTTAAAATTTTTTTATAACTCTAAAAATTCTAGCAATAATTGAACTTTTCCTTGTTCTTCCAAATTCTATTAAATTCAAATTAGGGATTTTTCATAAAATCAATAAGTTTCAAACACTGTAATCATGATTTTGAGAAATATCAATTTTTATTTACAATTCTAATGAAAATCCAAAATCCAATGAAAGGTTACAAATGATTAGGAATTTTCTCAAAATTTTTGGAAATAACATAAACTTATTAGTAATTGCAAATGCCCTCAAAAAGAATTCCTAGAGGCACAGAACAATCATAGCCACATGAGAAAAGGACCAAGGGCTAGAGAGGTTGAGCAAGTGGGGAAAATCAATCTGAAGAAGAACAACAAGAACAACATTCATTCTTAATCTAATATCCAACACCTCAAACAAGTCAATCTACACAAGTAGAAGCTTTAGAACCTCAACCAACTTCTAAACTTGGTAGGAAAATCAGACTTTCCAAGGACTATGTTAGGACCATTAGTAAAAAATCAATGATATTCACAATCATTTTAGAGTTAAACTTTAGGTAATTTTTAGAGTTTCCCCTAGCAAAAATAAGAAAACAATTCTAAGCATCACAAGTTTGGCCAACATTTTCCATAAATTGTTTTTGGTACTTGGGAGACAACTATTAATTCTAAAAAAACAAGAAAGAGGATTCTACAATGGAAATTAAGGAGTTATAATGTCTTATTTAGTATAAGCCATTGCTAAAGCATCAAGTCTACCCAATATTGATGTGCCACAATAGCCCAAATTTCTACTAGATTTGGAACTCCTGCTAAAAATCTTTCATTAAAAAGAGCTTATTGAATCAAAGATAAGAAATATAATGAATTATCTACTAAAAATAAAATTTATTTTAAAATTATCACTTATCAAATATTTCTCACCAAGTGATTGAAGTAGATATCTACCTATGTTTCCATGGAAAGTGCCATTCTAACGATAAAATTTTAGGCAAACATGACTCATTTATTCTTTCTAGAGATTCAAAGGAGATTTAAAGAGAAGAAATCAAGCAAACACTTTCCATTGTCCTATTTGATAAGAAAGCGATGCGAGTAAGTTGGAATTTTTGGGTATACCAATGATGTACTAAGGAAAGCTCCAAATATATGATATGTTGAAATATTAAAGCCAATACCAAGCAACAAGGATCAAGTGGAGAAGATACCAAGAATAGAGGTAGTAGAAGCATCTACACCAACAACAAACATACTAGTTATAAGAATAGAGCAAGTAGGACCTAGAACTTTAATGCCAATAATAGAATAAAGAGACTATACTCCTACCATTTTCCATCTACAACAAATTGATGAAACCATGATGAGTCATGATTATGATAGCCCTGATATCGGATATCAAATATCAAGGCTTTGATATCGGATACATGATATTAGGTTCCAAGAAACAATGTTAGATATCTGATATCACCTCCTCTGTGCTAGCCTATAAATACAATAGTTGGATGAATAGTTGAGGGAGATTTTTTAGTATCAAATTTTAGTTAGCATTTTCATAGATTGTTAATTTCTAGTTTTGTTATTCCTAGTGCATGACCATAGTGTGATGTTTGTAATCATTTGACATTCTTATTTGAGTTTTACATACCTGGACACATTACATGGCTAGAAATAAAGATTGATATTACCTCCATCATTACAGCATCCACTTAGATTTATTATTGATTTGATTGTTTAATTATTTACTATTTTCTTTAGTTAATCTTTCCATTTATTTCTATTTACTATTCCTTTCATTAAGCAAAATGAGTACGACTTAATCATGAGCGCTTAAGTGTAATTACTTGGTAACCCAACAATGTATCATTTGGTGAGTCTCGTAAGGTATGCTTGGTAATCCCAAATGTAGTCTCATAAAGACCAAGGCATGTGTGGACAATTAAGAATGGATACTAATGGCACGTAGGATAGTTTATATTTTACTTTGCACTATTTATTAGCTTAATTAATTTATTTCTCTCTTATCATTAGGAGTAGCATAGGATTAGGAAACATCAATCATATGTCTCACTTTGGACTAAACCATACGTGACAAAGCTACCACTAGTCTAAGTGGGAAGATAAAAAATTGTGATCAAGGCATAATGATTTAGATGCACAATTATCCCATCCATGGAATTTGACTGGATCATGCGTAAACGCTTGTGATTTGTATGGTTGGATGTAGGACTACCTTGCTGCTCATCATTGGTTCTATTGCTAGCGAGATTGTGCTAGTTATCTAGATTAGTTACATCATTCAAAATTGTTGTTAATGAATTAACAATATATCTCTCAAAAAATATTAAATCACACACATCATTTACTAGAAACAATATCTCTTTCACAAGGAAGTGATAATGCATTGTATAGCGAAATTATTCATTAGAGAACTAATGAGATATATGTTGAAGAAAGTTGGAGTGACCAACCTTATGTAGGGGTTTCATATGTTCATGATCACCTTGATGACACTCAAAAACCATAGTCACCTAAGATAGACAACCTTGGAGAAGATGAAGTAAGTTCTAGACTAGGGGATGCCCCAAGGCCTAGGGCCTCCTTAAAATCTAGAAAGGATAAATCAAGGGGCCCTTGGTAATACTATAGAAGCCATGGTAATCCTTCTAGTTCCACATCTTCCTCTTCCTCTTCAACATTTAGTTCTGATGAAGATCAATCTAGGTATGGAGATAAGGCTCCACAAAAGGGTCAACATAGAAACAAAAATTGTCACAATAAACTGAATAGAAATTTTCATCAAAAAATGTTCAATGATGATGAATCCTTGTTGGCCACTAAGAGCCTAATGTAGATCACAGAAGTAGTTAAGATATCCTACAAGAATTGCTAAGAGAATCTCCTACCTAGGCTTGATATGAATAATATTTCTAAATTTGTAGGAGGTTATGATTCATATTTGCAACATCATTTACAAGCCTTCCATGGTGCTTGTGCTTTCTACAACATTGAAAGTAGGTGGAAAAAGCTTAATATCTTTCCTACAACACTGATTAATAGAGTTGAAGTGTGGTATATATCATTCAAACCAAATTCAATTCAATAGTAGTCCACAATGTTAGAGCTCTTTAATGAGAAATACTAGATTTATGCAAGGGTGTTCAACCTAAGGAGATAGATCCAAGGATGGAGATAGGAACAACATGAACCCTTAGACATGGCCTTGGATAGATATTATTCCCTATTTAATAGACAACCAAGCCATGGTTTCTTTAAGGAAAGGTAACTTTTCCATATCATAGATGGGCTTCATAATGAAACCAAGAAGATCCTTGGGATGTATGCCCTAGGTCAATTATACAACCTACGAACCAATTAGATTTGAGAGCTAATAAAGCATGTGGCAAAATAAGAAGAAGAGATATGTAAATGGGAGAGTGTTGAGAACCATCGTTAGGACCCAACTCTTCAAATGAAGGAGTTCCATATCTATGATAAGGAGAAAGAGGTCACTCTCTATAAGGTGATTCTACAATGAACCTTAGCGATATAGAAGTCTATTGATGAACTTGAAGGAAAGTTTAATAGGATGTTAGAATGGATATATAAAAAAATTACAACTCTCATTGAGACAGTTGAGGAGAAGATCAGGCAATGCAAATTAGGTGATCACAATAAACAAAGGATACAGAACCAAGAAAAAGCTAGGAACACTTTTTAGCAAACAAAAAAAATGGATAAAAAGAGTAAGGTTATAGAGTCAATCACAAATGAAGATAATGGATGTGATATTTGCATATATGACCATCCAAAGGGTCATTGTCTAATCTTGTTACATCTACATGAGCATTGGGTAGGTGCATTAAACCTAAAGTTTCTACAGAAGCACAAGCTCAAGATATTTCCTTTCCCACATAGTAATTATAGATATCCCCAAAGCCAATTGTACCATCCTAGGGGGACTTATTACTAGCCTCAACACTATTATCAATTGCAATGGCAACAACCATAGTCATGGGGGAGGCCACCATCAAATCAACCCTATCCTTCCTATCCACCGAAACTACATGGATATTATGTTCAAAACCCTATTTTCCTAACTAGTTCTACATCCTCTACTTCAAATTGCCACTATTTCTCTTTGGAGTATCATCAACCCATGAAATTCCATAAAGGATCATCACCTTGAGCCTTGTACCATCCATCCTACCCTTGATATTCTCATACTCAACCTCATTACACTCCATCGGCAATGACACAGGAAGGTTTGACACCACAATATCAACAAACAAATGCCACTTGTGCTGTGAATGTGCATAGACATGCTAATGCTAGTGGATCCCCACTATAAACTTGAAAACATCCATTTTTTAGAAAAGGCCACAAGCAGAAGCAAAACACCCATGGACTAGCCACATCATCTAAACCAACATATTGCCAATCTAGTTCAACTCCTCCATTTTCACCATCACCATCTTTTGATCTTATACAAAGGCTACCATCCATTGTTACTCCAATTCCAAACCCAAGCAATGAATCTAAAAGCATGGAAAGACCAACAAATCCATGCATACCATATCATGATCAAGGGTGCAATCATGGGCCAAAAATTTGTCACATTACCACACCTCATATCCTAACCCATCATACATTTAACAATCAAGTGTGTGATTAATGATTTATCTACCTAGCCACCGCAACATCAAAAGACACCTAGTGACTTGGGAATAAATGGTTAACAATGTTTCATACATGCATGGATCTTATCTATCCACTTATTAATCCTTGTCATGCCAAATGTTTAGTCGTGGGGGACACCTCCCATTCTAATCTTCAAGATTCATAAGTGTTTTCCATCTTTTTTTTTATAATTTTTTGTCAATTTATTATTTCTTAATACAATTTTTTTTATTCCTTTCAACTTTTTCTATTTTATTTTTTTCATTTTCTTTGTTATGTAATCTCACTTGTGAATAAAATGATCGAGTAGCCCATTAAGGTGAGGTTTTCTCTATGTTGTCAAGTCACAAGGGACAGATTATTTAGATAGTGAGACCACATCATCCATCCACTAATTACATTAATAAAAGGTTCTTTATTTGGTCATAATGATATTCTTTTTCATCATCCAACCTAAAAGGAAATTCATAATCATTGTGCATGAACTAAAAAGTGAAGAACCAAGGGGGAATGTAAAGGGTGTGATATCAAGGGGATTTGTGGATTCTCTTTGGACACTTTTGTATGTTCTATCATGTTGCAAAGGTTGTAATTATATACATGTAGATATAATGAAAAATGGAAGTAAAAGTAACCTGACAAGGCACTGAATAAAATTTTGAGGGTTCCATTGGAAAGACATGTATCCATGCCTAAAGGTTGATAGCTTCTTAGAACACAAAATAAAAAAAAATAAGAAGAAGGGCTCATGATTATTTAACCATTAATAACACATAAGGATTCATTATGCCTTGGGTGAGACACCTCACATCCCAATTTTTGCAATCCTTTCTATAGTCCATCTCATCTTGTTATCTGTATGATTCTAACTTGTGGTTTTATGTAGCATAGAGTTATTATCTCAAACTGGTGGTTTTTACATGTGTGTTTTGTTGCACAAGTATGCATTGCATTCAACCCCTTCAATTCCTATGGACATTTTTAGGTGTTGTTATACAAGGGAATCATAGTTTGGAGCCTGCTTTAGGGAGAACCCACTTGTGTAACTTTTGTGACTTGTACTTGTTTGACATAACCACATCATTCTTCACCTTCCAAGTGCTTAATTATTAAATTTTTTCATTTCCCTTATCATGTAATTTATTTTTCCATAATGTCAATTTAATTCCCTTTTTCTTGTATTTTCCAAAGCTTTAAATGCCGATGACTCCATCTTCTAACAGTCTTGGTGCCTAAAACTAATTTTCCAGTTACCCCAAAACTATGAACCTAAACTCAAATCTTTCCACCAATCATCGAGCTTCATTTTCCATGCTCAACACTCTCAATTAATTCACTTTCATGGACCCTAATGTTGGATCAACCTTGACATCGAATACCTGATATTGGGTTGCACAACATCTATATACATGATTCCTACAATGCCCAAAGATCCATTCTCATCATTTGCATCTAGGAGAGTTCCTTAAATTTTTTCTTTTGACTCAAATCTATATGCAACCAACTTATACTTGCAATATTTGGCTCTCTACCACTCCAATTCTTGTACCATTTAAACCTATTTAACCTTGGACTGTTCAACTTAGTCATTTGGTGGGGGGGAGGTGGGGATGCTTATGTGGAAAACTTGTGTCAATTTTTCACAATTTGCTATTGCTTAGAAGGTATTATAAGGGTAATAATGTTAAAACCATAAGTGTTATAGTAAAACATCAATTTTGGTAGAGCCAGATACCTTAATAAGCCACACATATAGAAAAAGAAACCAACTATGACAAATCATAAAAGAAGATAAACACTTTTTGGGCATTTTTTCTAAAAATTTTTATAACTCTGCAATCATATGAGCTAAAGAACATAATGAAACTAAGGCCATGATTAAGGTATAAACCTATTAACAATACATAACAACACCTTAGTGGCATCTAATTTTTTATTGATTGCAAATGGCCCCAAAAAGAGAAACATAAGGAGGACCTTCACATGGAGTAGCCAAATGCCCAAGGGATGGTAGGGGCTAGCAAGGTGAGCATATAGAGCACAAAGAACAAGAAACCAAATCATTTAGTATCCATTAAGAGGCTCTTGTCATAGGACAGCCAGTCTAAGGAGAGGTTCCAGTACCACCAATCCCTATGCAAGGACAACATCTCACGTTGTCCTCAGAATGCCTTGATGTCATTCAAGAAAAATTCATGTTGACCACAGTCATCATGGAGATGAACTTCAACCCATTCATGGAATTTTCCCGTGATTCCATTTAGACACAACTTCAAAAATCACCCTTGTAGCCAATTCTTTCAAATAATTGTGATTGGTACCTTAGTGAAACCTACCAAATCTGGCACAACAAAGACAAAGGTATCACTGTTAACATTTGTGGAGTCAATGTTTCATTCTAGGTCAAAGAAATTATAGGAGCTATCCATTTTCCAAATGAGGGGGCTAGGTTGGCCAAGCTATCTACAAGATTTGACCTTGACAAATAAGGTAAGGATGAAAAAACATATAATGAATTGACTCTAGAAGAGAGGACATACTTCAAGATAGGCATGTATCATCTCTTTCCAACCAAAGGACTTAATAGGATTTCAACCTATGCATCCAAGGGAAGTTCCATCCTAATGGGAAAATATGTATTCAACCTTCCCTAGTTATACTACATAAAGATTCAAAGGTAATTCAAGGAGAAAAATGCAGGGAAGCTAATACTTCAATTTTCTTGTGTAATCTAGAAATTATGCAAGCATACTAGAATCCTAGGGTACACAAATGACATCCCTAGGAAGGCTCAAAATACCTCTTTCATTAAATTACTTAAAATGAAAACACCAAGGAAAGACCTTTCTAAACGACTAGAACCAAAGAAGGAAGTAGAACTAGAAAAGGAAGTAGAAAAGGAGCTTGAACCATGCCATGAAGCACAAGCTCTGCCATCGCCACCACAAGATTATAGGCCAACAATGAGCCACTTATAGAAAATTGCTAAAATGCTTAGCTAGGAACACATAGGGAAATCAAGCCTCTTCAAAGTCCTAGACAAGGTGCAATCCACCATTTTGGCCGATCCAATAAGAGGACAAGTATCACTACAATTAAGAGGAGAATCCCAATGGTCATGTCAAATCTTTGGTAACACTACATTTTTCCAAGTGATGCCTGAAATAGATGAAGGTGCCATGATAGTGATCATGTATCATCAAGATGCAATGGGTGCAACTGAAGTGATAACAGATCACATTAAAGAGTCTTTCAATGTGCCTATTGTACCTCCAATTGATTTGATGGGGATCAGAGACATGTAGATGCTTGCTGGAACTTCAATGACTGTTGTGGCACATGAGGATGTGTTAGATCAATTGCTGCAAATAGGGTAAGTGATGACCACCTTATTTGACATTCCCAGTGATGTCACTGTAGCATAGTTAGACCTCATAGCCACCCAATGGAAGTTGGTCATGGTTGAGGTTAGGGTGGAACATGTAGAAGAAGAAGTGTAATGTTTGTAACAAGATTTGGTTGTCCTAAGAGCTAAAAGATGGGATCTAGCTCGATTTATTACACTTGACTAGCTAGATTCATTCAAAACAAAGCAACTCAAAAAATTGATCAAAGAAAATAAAGTTACTAAGCAAGAAAAGATGAAGGTGGTTTGGAATGCCTCTGATATTGATGCATAGTCCTATGCTCACAAGAAGGTATTGACTACCACATAGGAAGAGAATAAATAGCTCGCTACAGAAAATTCCTAGTTGATTACCATTGAGAAACATGAAAAGTTGAAAGAACACTTTTGGGACTAGGTAGGCATGTACAAGTAGATAGATGAAAAATAAATTTAGATGGCTAAAGCCCACATTGGAACCATGTTAGCATAGAATCCTGATTGGTAGCCAATTCTAGATAGTTATGCATTGGTCCATCAAGCAGAAGTGAAGAACAAAGACCTACAAATCAAATATTTGAAAGAATACATGGCATTGGCTAACCTTAGATATTCCAACCTCACCATGTTAAAAGTAGATCAACCTAGAAGCAAGCTAGAGAAATACGTAGTGACCACTTATGCATTATACGAGAAAGAGTTTGTAGATAGAAAAGGCACTCTATAGAAACTTCATGTTGCAAACTCAAAACTTCAAGTGGTTAAAATGTGTTATCGTGAACAAAAGGATGTTACTTCAGACTAGCTAGGAGACTCATAGATTATCATGAGTTCAAAGAAAAGGCTAGGGCATTTGAAGAGGAGCGATAATAGTTTGTACCCTGTTACTTGAAGGCCAACAAAATGTTTCTGCAAGTGCCATGTCCTTGGGATGTACCAGTTCCAACACACATTAGTTTATTAGCCTAGATGGTACATGATCCAAGGATATAAGAAGAAAAGTTGTAGGTTCTCCTCAATCATTACAAATTTTAGAAGCCTAGAAACAAAGGAAAGTGACTGATGGAGGAGCTACCACCTTCGGGAACTACATGAGCTTCCTTGATTTTGTGTCTTGTAATATTGTGTCCAAATTTTTATAAAATACCATTGCGACATGTAAGATTTTATTTATTTATTTTATTATTTGAGTTATTCAATAATTCCATACCATCCCAATATTTTGTAAAGAACTTGTTTCTCATTTTTTTAACTCGAGGATGAGTTTTTATTCAGTTATGGAGGTATGATGAATCATGATTATGATAGCCCTGATATTGGATATCCAATATCAAGGCTTTGATATCATATATTCAATATCAAGTCCTAAGAAACAATGTTAGATATCCAATATCATCTCCTTTGTGCCAACCTATAAATATAGCACTTGGGTGCATGGTTGAGGGAGAGTTTTTAGTCTTAGATTTCAGTTAGCCTTTTCATAAATTGTTGATTTCTAGTTCTATTATTCCTAATGCATGCTCGTAGTATGATGTTTGTAATCATATGACATTCTTATTCGAGTTTGATGTACTTGGACACATTACATGACCAGAAATAAAGATAAATATTTCCTCCATCATTGTAGCATCCACTTAGATTTATTATTGATTTAATTATTTAATTAGTTTTTTTTTCTTTAGTTAATGTTTCCATTTATTTCTATTTACTATTCTTGTTATTAAGCAGAATGAGTATGACTTAATCATGAGCACTTAAGTGTAATTACTTGGTAACCTCACAGTGTATCGTTTGGTGAGTCCAGTAACATACACTTGGTAATCCTAGAGGTAGTCTCATGAAGTTCAAGGCATGTGGGCAATTAAGAACGAATACTCATTTCATGTAGGCTAGTTTAGGTTTTACTTTCCATTATTTATTAGCGTAATTAATTTATTTATTTCTTATCATTAGGAGCAGCATAGGATTAGGCAACATCAATCATATGCCTCACTTTGGACTAAACCATACATGACAAAGCTACTACCAATCCAAGTGGGAAAATAGCAAACTATGATCAAGGCATAACGATTTAGATGCACAACTCTTCCCATCCATGGAATTTGACTAGCTTGTGTGTGAATGCTTGTGATTCCTATGGTTAGGCATAGGGATACCTCGCTACGCATCAAACCATAAATTTAAAAACTAGAGAAATATCAAACCTAATTAGGGTTACAGAAATATCAAATAATCCAACAGTATTAAAAAGTCTAGTAAGTGTCCAAGGATTTTTGTAGTCCATACAAGAAGCATAAAAAATTTCAAGGAATACTGCATCATTCCAAATCACACTTGAATCAAGAGAAGGATTCACTGTGGTGATTATCGAACACAAGGATAAATAGGAAGCTATAGAAATCATTACATATTATATTAAGAAAGCTTTCAATAGTTCTATTGTACTACCCACTAATTTTTCAGGAATAAAAGATGCCCAAGTAATAGAAGAAGCATCTACAAAACAAAATGATAAAGAAAAAGAAGTTATGACTGTAGAGGAGCATAAATATGCACTTGATCGATTAATCTAGACTAGTCAAATCATGCAAGACCTCCTTAATATTCAAAATGTCATAATTCTAATTAATTCTAAATTGAATTCCACCAAATAAAAGTTGGTAATTTTAAAGATAAGGCTACAATAGACTGATTTGGAGATCCAAAAATTACAAGATGAATTAGACCAACTCATGATTGAAAGATAAAATTCAACCAACTATGTAGAACCCAAATAATTAGAATAATTTAGAATAGAATATATGAAATAATTAATTATAAAATATAAATAATTAAATATGGAAAAGAAGAAAGCAACTTGGGATGCATTAGCTACAAATGGCAAGATATATAACCATGCTAAAAAGATTTTTGATTTAGAAGAAGAAAATGAAAGGCTTACTATAGAAAATAGAAAATCAATTCTAAAAAGGAAAAACATTAGTTAGAAGAAAACTTGAAGTTACTCAAGAAAAAATCTACCAAGATTAATCTAAATATTAAACAATTAGCCAAAGAAAATAGAATCTTATTGCTAGAAGAAGTCTACACCATCCAACAAAAGTCTACAATCAAGATAAGTGCATTGTAAAATAAGGCCAAGAAGCATGAAAAACTAAATAAGCATGTTAGAAATCAAGTGTACATGCATAAGTAAATTGATAGAAAGGAAATCTAGATGGCAAAGGCCAAGATCAACAATATCATGCACCAGTTATTAAATTAACAACTCATTCTAGATATTCTCACTCTAGTTCATCCAGTAGAACTCAAGGTCAAGGACCTACAAATCAAAGATTTGATAAAGTATATGGAGTTGGCAAACCTAAGATATGCTAACTTGACCATGTTGATAGTATGAAGACTTAAGGCTAAATTGGAGTAGTAACTAGTTGCAACATATGCAATGTATGAAAATAAAGTCATAGATAGGAAAGATACATAGTAGAAACTACATATTACTAACTTAGAATTCCAAGTCATCAAATCCAATTATCATGATCAAAAAGATATTGTAAGAAACCTAGCTAAAAGCATGAGTTACTATTAATATTTGCAAAATTATCCAAGGATTTTAAAATCAAATAAAATAAATTTACAACATGATGTATTAAGGCTAATGAAGTATTGCCATAGTTTTTATGTCCCAAGAAGTTCCTACACTAGAGAATATTGAAAAATTAGCATGAATTGGTAATAACCCTAGGTAGACAAAGAAAAACTAAAAGCATTTCTGAATCATTTTTACATGAGAAAATTGGTCGCATTAGAAAAGCAACCTTAAGAAGCACTAATGTAGTAGGAGTCTTCACCATCAAGAACTAGATTAATCTACATTAAATATTTTGAAGACTTTATCATGTTTAGTTTATTTTCTATATCATGATTATTATCAATGTTGTTCATCATGTCTTGCATGATAGTTTTGTAATCGACTTGAATTAAGATATAGCCCTTAGAGTCAGTTAGTAGTCATTATTTGTAGAAAGTATGTTATTGTGTCTATATGACCCTACAATTTTTAACTAGTCACATTAGAAAAGAAACCTTAAGAAGCACAAATGTAGTAGGAGTCTTCACCATCAAGAACTAGATTAATCTACATTAAATATTTTGAAGACTTTACCATGTTTAGTCTATTTTCTATATCATGATTATTATCAATGTTGTTCATCATGTCTTTCATGATATTTTTGTAATCTACTTGAATTAAGATATAGCACCTTAAAGTTAGTTAGTAGTCATTGTTTGTAGAAACTCTGTTATTGTGTCTATATGACCCTACAATTTTTAACTACAAGCTTTTAATTAGTTGTGGAGGTATGATAAATAAAAATTGTATTGAACAATCATGATATCATAGCTCATTCTATGATGTCATAGATGCAATGTAATAGGTTATGGTCATGCCTATAAATATGAATCCACCATCATGTTAAACCTACCTTTTTCTCAACATACTAATGGAACTTGATCAATTTCTTTTTTAAAATTTAGTGATAGTTGTGAGTGAGTGATCCTAGTACATTGACTAATAATTGAATAATATCTTGATTCAAGTGAAATGTACATGGATACACTTCATATCTAGAGATGAAGACTGAGTTTTTTCTTCATAATTGCAACATATTACTTAAACCAGATATACATTTTTATTATCATTTACTATTATAATTTCATTTACATTTACAATGTTTTTTATATATTTGGGAAAATAAATACAACTAATTTTAAATACAAAAATATAGTCATCTAATAACCTAGTAGTTGTGTTAAAATATAATTATATATCATGCCTATAATTATTAGTTTATCATTAATAAAATTTAAAAGGATGGATAGTTGTTAATAAAGAGATGTAATGATTGATGAACACAGAAAATGACACAATGCTTCATGAATGTTCATGACTTCATATGAAAGATATAAGCCATGGATTCATCCTTTTCCAAATCATTATCATAACATATAACACAAATCATATCATATGCAGAATAACCATGACTGAGGAAACAAAAAGGAACATGTGAAAACTACATTCAAGGAGGAGGAAAAAGAAGAAGAAGAAATGGAGTAAACAAAAGTTCCATGATTAACACTTGTAAATAATGTTACAAAGTGTTGGAATGAGTGCAACAAATAGGATGAGAAATTAAGAAACTAAAATATGAAAATAAAATCATTGTAAAATTCACTTTGAAAAAATTAAAATTGCAATAAAACTTGAGAAATATGAGAATTGATAACTTATTCCATTATTTTGAAAAAGCATTACATCAAGCTTTTTCACACAATAAGGTAACTTTTCTTAATTTTATAAAAAAAGAAAGAAAACAAACTCAACTAGGAGTTAAACTCAATCATGTTGAGTTTAACTCATCATAATTGACTTGTAACTACTAGAAAAAAATTTATTTTTTAAATAAATATTACATGATTAAAAAATTATAATAATTTAAAAAAGCTACTAACCCAAAAAAAGTTTTTTTAAAAAAATTATTCAAAGTAGAAGAAAAAAATTTCTTCATTATACAACACTCAACATTCCCTCCTTTATTGTTGAAACTGGTTTGAGAATAGCTAAATTAGAAACTTGAAAATATTTCTTTTCATCATCTACTTTTCACATACCAATAATGTTCAAAAGATAGTCAATTCATCTAGTTAGTAAATCAAGTAATTGATCATTACTTTGAACATGTGTGGGATTAATTATGCTCTTCTTCACTTCATTCTTGATAAAGTAATATTTGATGTCAATGTGTTTACTCTTCTTATGAATTATGTGGTCCTTGGACAACTGAATTGTTAATGTATTAATCACCAACATGGAAATTGGAAGCTCCATTTTAAAAACCAATTTAGAAAATAATTTTTTTAACCATAAAACATGCTAAAGAAATTCAGTCATAGCAATAAATTGTACCTCACATGATGAGAGCCTCACACTAGTTTGTTTCTTTGTCTTCCAATAAATAGGATAAGAACCATGAAAAATAAAGCAACTAGAAGTTGAATTACAATCATCTACATATCCTCCCCAATTAGCATCATAGAAAACATAAAAAATTTCATCTCCATTAATGAACTTAATGCCAAAATCAACTATTCTTTTAACATGCCTCAAAAGATGCTTCATGGCATTGAACTTCCTTGTCTCTTTCATAAACCTTGATAAAAATGAAGTTGCATATTCCAAATTAGGCCTGCTATGACATGAAAATCTTAATGAACCAATCATAAATTTTAGAAGAAAGGATCAACTAATGGAATATCATCTTCCCTTAAAAGCCTCATATTTTGAAGAAGTGGAGTTGTAGCAATCTTGGCTTCCTATAGCCCATACTTTTCAATGATGGCTTGTACATACTTTAACTAATGTATATTTAAACAATCTTCTTACTTATCGATTTCGATTCCTAAAAAATAGCTAAGGACTCCCAAATTCTTCATCTCAAACTCACCTTTCATATAATGCTTGAATTGCTCATTTAATGTTTCATACATAGCCATAAAAATCAAGTCGTCAACATAGAGTGAAATAATGATGAAATTAGAACCTTCATGTTTGAAGTACATGGTAGGCTCAAACATACAACTCCTATGATCATTATTGAGAAAACATTCATTAATTTTATGAAACCAAGCTCTTGGAGCTTGCTTCAGGCCATACAAAGATTTATTCAACTTACACATCTTATTTTCTTTTCCTTGAAACTCAAAACCTTTAGGTTGAAATATAAACCTTCTCTTCTAATTTTCCATTAAGAAATGTAGAATTAACATCCATTTAATAGATTTTCATACCTTTATGAGTAGCAAATGAGACCATAAGATTAATAGTATTAAATTTGGCAACATGAGAAAAAATCTCATCATAATCAACATGCTTCTTTTCAAGAAAACCTATTGCTACAAGTCTAGCCTTATGTCCAAAAATTTTACCAACTTCACTATATTTG
Organism: Gnetum montanum; assembly: GCA_015680685.1. Classification (NCBI taxonomy): domain Eukaryota; kingdom Viridiplantae; phylum Streptophyta; class Gnetopsida; order Gnetales; family Gnetaceae; genus Gnetum; species Gnetum montanum. The sequence goes on from MNCI01006307.1 coordinate 234,789, forward strand.
GTTTTGAAGACCCATTTGGTATCAATGACTTTCTTCTCTTTTGACCTATCCACCAACATCCAAGTTTCATTTCTCTTAATAGAACACATTTCCTTCTTCATGGCTTCAATCCAAACTTGAGATTTGAGAACCTCATTAACATTTGAGGGCTCATGTACAAGAGCAGCATATAAAACATGAGCAATGTCTTGACTTCTAGTCATTATTCTATTAAATTCCCTATTCAACATTTGCGAAGGTGGATGTGCCTTTTCCACCCAAAGTCTTTGATTGTACTCTTGCTTCTTGTCTTAATCAATCTTTTGAAACTCATTAAAACCTACTTTTGATTCATCAAATACAATATTTCTAGTGCAATACCACTTCTTATCAATGGGATCAAAACATTTATATCCACATGTTATTGAATCATAACCAAAAAATACACATTTTTCTTCTATCATCTAATTTATCTTTCAAATGAGTTGGAATCTTGACATAACAAATGTAACCAAACACCTTTAAATGAGATAAGTTTGGAGGTTCACCATAAAGTAATTTATAATGATTCTCCTCTCCATTTTATGAAATGATTAACCTATTAAGTAAATAGGTTGTTGTGTGGATTGTCTCATGCCAATACTCATTAGAAATTGTGGCATGTTTTAACAAACATCTTGCCATTTGCTATAAGACACCATTCTTTCTTTCTACTATGCCATTACTTTGGGGTGAATACCCACATGTGGTTTGTTTCTCTATTCCAGATTCAATACAATAATCATCAAATTCATGTGAGAAAAATTCACCATCATGATCTAACTTGATTGCCTTAATCATCAAACCAAACCTATTCTCAACAAGCTTCTAAAAATTCTTGAACGTAGGAAATACTTCATCCATAGAATGTAAAATATATGACTAAGAATACCTGGAAAAATGATCAAAAATTACCAAAAAATATCTTCCTCCATTTTTTGTAGTTGTGGACATAGGTCCAACCACATCCATATGTAAACGTTCTAGTGGATGTGCCTTCTTTTCCATATGAGTTGCATGAAGTAAACCCTTTTGCTTGCCTTTAAGACATGTGTCATAAACTTCATTAGGAAAGCAATGAAGGTACCCATATTCTCAACCATATGAATCACAAAGCGTTCATGCATGATCTGGTCAAATTTTATGGACTCTATGTCTTCCGGTACACTAGTCCTCTAGGAAGTAAACCTTGTCCTAATGGTCATTTGTTGTCTTCCCAATTACACTTGTGATTTACAAAGGTATGGTTAAGTGTAATCAAGACATATGATTTTTATTGTTTTATGTTTTATGTTCCTTGGTACTTAAAGTAGAGAGATGAAGTATTTTAATAAATAATTTAATTTAACTACTTAACTAGTTTCTAACTAGTTCTAACATAAGCATCCAATCCTACTTTTCGTACATGTCTTGAACCCACGTATCCACTACTGGGTTACCAAGAGCTATGCTACTAGGCAAACCAAGCAATAACACTATTGGGATTACCAAGAGAATATGTGTTTATCCTTGAAGCAGTTGTAGTTATATGCTTAGTTAATTTATCTTAATTAATTAACTAATCACTTAAAGTCTAATTAACCTTAATTAATTACATATTTAATGAAAATAATAAATTCATAAATAAATCATTAATCTATTCTAAGTGTTGCACAGTTTGATCAAAGGCTCATTTTTATTGCCATACACACTGGTGTGGTTCAAGTAAAATAGTGCTCAAATAAAGATTTGTACACTTTTTGACTCCTACTGTGGACACTCAGAGAAATATTCCAACTCTCAAATGGAAAAACTACAAGAGCTTTGTTATAACTATAACTCTCCTTCCTCGACAAACATGGCTATGACGAGGCAACACCATGTAAATGGGGCCCTATCAATAGAGGCTCATCAATGAGGCCACGTCAACAAGGGTCCATCAATGCAACACTTTGACACTCATCATACATCCAAGATTGAATGAAAACTTGTCCTTGGATTTCTTTACCAAATTGGATAGGTATGGGATTATTGACTGACTCTTGACCTAAGAAAGTAACATGACAAAACTAAAGGCTCTAGTGTACAAATCAACACATTACAAAAATTATGATGTTCATAACACAACATTGAACACCATGACATGACTACACAAACTTGGATAGCACATCCTATGACAACATGAAGGTGGTAGAGAAGATTAGACAATCTTAAGCAATGGAGGCTCCTAAGGCTCTAAAGAACCTTTACCAGCTTCAGGCATATGTGGTTACTGAGGCAATTATGGCTATCCTACTATAGCTACAACCTCTAGTGGAAGGTGAAAAGCATTAAGTAATTCCTTCATCTTCTCCTCCTTACTCCAGGGATTGTTTAAAATCCATGTAGCATCACCAATGTGGGCTGAAATGAGGATATCCTATGGATAGGGCATTACTAGGAACAACTCCTTAGTATTGATAAACTAGACAAAAAATTATTTGCATTCAACATTAAATGCCCTAACTACATTTCACAACTCTTGGTAGTCATTCATCCTTCTGGAGAAGTTCTAAGCAGCAAATCTTTGATCAATGTATTTTCCCTTGAGAACTTCGAGTTCAGCATTTTCCACTACAAGCTGTTGCTTGATGTCCTTGTGATGCTTAAACTTGACCTTGTACAATAAGTACAAGCTAGCCACTTGCTTCTCCAATTTTGACCATCATCGTTCAATAGTCAACATGCCCAGATTTGCATATCAGAGATTGGTGAGCTCCATGTATTCTATCATCTCTTCAATCTACAACTCCTTCATGTAGATTTCTACTTTATTATAGGCATCTATCCCATCAATGATAGGTTACTAAAATTCTCTTCCTTGTTGGAGTTGCTGAATGGTTTCATTCATTTTTGCCTTCACCAACTAGATGTGTTTTTCATTCACTTCTTTCTATAGAATGACATGATCTCTGTAATGATCCTTAACTCTCTCAAATTTGAGAGCCTTTAATTTCTAGGTGGCTACCTTGATTACAATCTTCTAGCAAAGTGCACAAACCTCTTTCATGAAGAGGTTTCTATTTCCTACTGCTAATATCCTTAGCTTCTATATTTTCTCTAGCCAGTTGCTCTTGTTGTTGATGGATGAAGTTGGTTAATTGTTGTTTCTGCTCATCAACATTCCAAAGGCTATGGTTTTTTTCTATCAATTGTACATTTTCCTAGCGAGTTTGATTCAAGGACTTCTAAATTTTTTACTGTGGAGCCTTTGCCAAGGATCGATAGAACACTACTATTTCCATTGCACCATCAACCCCTTTTAGTCTAGTGTGAAGCTATTTTAGAGCTTCATCTTTTATCAATGTCAGGTTTCAAAATGCAAGATTAGCAATTTGGGATCTTAATTCAACAACTTTAGTAGCCAAACATTCATTTATCTTTTTGGTTATTTTGAGTTACCCTTTTAATATGATGTTTTGCCCCTTGCCTCTAGTAACTTTGACTAGGTTACAGTAATATTGTTTGAAAGATCAAAGACATTTATAAGTGATTGCCTAGTTCCCACTAGTCAGTCCAATAGTTCTTCATGTTTTGTTACATTTATTCTACCATTTTTTTTCCTTGCAGATGTTTACATATTTTTGAGTGTAGTGACATCTAGTATAGACACCATAGGTGCATTGAGGCTTTTGGTTATTCTATTAACAATCACCTTTGCTACTATCTCCTACCCTTGGTGCTGCATCACCAAAACTATTGCCCATTTACCTTCCTCCAAGTGCACTGAGAAGGTCATGGTGTTTCCAAAAATTTCTAGGAGTGGATTCTATTTTGTGGGAGATACTGTACCTCTCTAGCATTACAATGTGATCTCGTAGGAAAATTTGTTCTTTGGGCTAAGAAAATAGATCCACATCCACCTGTCAAGAAGATTTTTTGGGCCACCTCATATAGGTGAATCATTGCTAGTTAATACATAGATGGATCCTTGTCACTCGTGCCTACTTATTACTCTTGTTTGCTCAAGAAGTAATAATTTGTATTTGTGAAACTATTGGGCTATTGTAGTGATGTTTGGCATAGTTTTTTGAGTGGTGGGTGGAGATAGTGGTTGTTTCTCCTCTTCTTGAATGGTTGTTGCATGTGTCTTATATTTCATCATCTTCATCCAATTAGCTATTGGAGCATGCTTGATAGCATTGTTTGTATAACAAACCATTTATTTCCTCCAACAAATTTTCTTAATAAGGAATGGGAAGGGGAGTGCCTTCCTTCCATGTGCATTTTCTTTAAATCACTTTTCTATATCTAGATAGATTAGTTGTGGAAGGTTGATAGGGAATCACCCACTTAGAGTAGCACATGCATGGGCAGAAAAGGTGGTGATTTTGCTTAGCCTAACCATGGGATTTAGGTGGAAGGCTACAATCTTATAGTGGATCCTTTTTTCTAATGTGATCATGCCAAGCTCCTTACGGTCAACACCATAGCACTGTTACATCTATTCTTTCTTGATGTTGGGGTCTACTTGCATTGGAATCTTAGTGATATTCATCCCTATTTCTGCACTTTAGCAATGGTCTGCACTGAGTGGGACACTAAGATGTCCTTGATTTTGACCATTGAACTAGCCAGCCTATTGTTCTAGAATAAAAATGTCTCTTCCATGTCCCACTCCTTGGTGGAAGTAATGATTGGCCACATGGGAGAGGCCTTTAATTGGTCCTACACTTATTGGTGCTTTCTCTAGGAAAGGGCCAAAGTTTAACTCCTATAGAACTATTTTTTGGAATTCCCTCAATCTAATTTGATTTAGGTAGGCTTTTGTCAAGGTTACCTTAAGATTTTCTTGTTGAGCTAGTGCATCATCCTAGTGGGAATGTTCTATTACTACTATTGGTTCTAGAATTTATTGAATAGATTCCACCTCAGCCTCTTCCCTAAGAGGACCTATGGTGTGGGTTGCAAGTGGTTCTTCTTGGGCATGTTCTTGGTTCCTACTTATTCTAGGCCATTTCTCCCTTGGTTAAGATGTACCTGCTTCCTGTGTATGTTTTTCTTTTGGTGCCATCTACAATCACAACACATCCATGGATTAGTAGATATAATGTGTAACTTTAAATTTTTGAATACCTTCTCTCATTAGTCAATTACACTTTGGATAAGGTTGGACCATGGAATATTAATTATTTTATTAATTATTTATTGTAAATATGGCTAGAGCTTGTTGGAAAGGTTTAACTCTTATAATTTGGTGGTTAGTAGTTGATTTTTTAGTTAAACCTTTGTGGGAGTTAGAAAAAATGGTAAAAACTTTTCTATAAAAAATGACACATTTGTGGCCAACACGACTAAGAGCTTACCTCCAATAGATACAAGGTCAAAGAACAAAGTTAATTGCTTAAACAATTAGAAAGTTCTGGGCTTTAGAAGGTTATGGGCTCTAAAAATTTGAAAAGCTCCCTTGGTGTTTGTCAGAAAATGTGAAAATTTCAAAGTGGGATCATGCATATATATAGTGTTTTTCCACTATGTCGACAAGGTCACATATATGGGAACTCATATACACATCTACTTCATTGACAAGGCCCCATATATAGAGACCATAGGAAAAATTTTGAATTTTGAATATCTTAAAAAATACAAGGAATTTTTCAATAAATTTGGGATCCATGGAGTCCTAGAAAAGTCAAGAATATGATGGCATTATTGCAGAGGATCTTTGAAAGCTCAAAAATTCAAAAATTTTATGGATAATGTATTTATTAAACAAAATATGTAAAGGAGCACATGGTTTTCTATAGAAGATGGATGTACAAAAGATTATGATTGCAAGAATGCCTAAGGATAAGGTGCTTAATGAACCTAACCAAGAGATATGCAAGTGGGTCCTCCCCATAGCAAGCACATGCCATGTTTTCCCTTGCATAACCTCAACCTAAGGAGTTCATGAACCCACAAGTGATTAATGGTTGATGGAAGTTAAGGACCAAAACCTAGAAGAGTCTAATTAAGAATTTAAGTACGTCTAAACAAGACACTGAATCAAGAACATGGACTTTGGTAGTGAGATGAGTTATGGATAGTAAAGATGGATGATGGAGAAGGTGGAATGGAATTTTGCATTAAGGTCATAAGAATTCCCTTGTGAAATTTATGTTTAAATGACGTGAGAAGATCCATCCTTAGTCCAAACCAAAACCAACCTCTTTTAATGACTTTGCATTTCCACCCCAAGACTGATCCATCCCCTTAAGACATAAGAGTGCTCCCACAAAATAATCATTGTTCCATAAAGAGAAGAAAAGAGAAGTAGAAAATAAGAGAGGGCCTTAGTTAGAGGGGACCTTCAGGCATGGGTAACATGTCTTTCTAGTCCCATAACCAATGCTTGTAGCTTGTTTATTTATCTAAGGGGTGTGCTTTGAATTCCCATCATGTTTTTTCTTCTTATTTATGTTTTGTTTTTCTTATTTTTTTAATGGGAACCACACCATGCAAAGAATTTACTCAATTTATTATTATTGGTCGACATGAAATGGTAAGAAGTTTATGAAAGCACTTAAGCACCCAAATAAATAGAAGAGTACAAAGAGTAGTGAGTCCCCTTGAAGTCACACCATTTGCAAACCTTTGAATCCTTCCCAATTCTAGAAGCTACAAAGGTCATAAATTTATTAAAAGTGTATTTAATGAAAAGGGACCTCAAACTTTGAAAATAAGAGAACCATAGAGTTTGTGAATGGGTGGATGTTGTGAACTCACTGCCTATTCCATGAAAAAGAAACCATGCTTTAGCCATTAGTAAAAAAATTTTGAAATAGAAACTAGACATTAGCAAATAAAAAATTAAACACAAACCACCATTAGTAGTAGCTACAACACCACTGTGTCCTATTGGCACAAAGCATGTTTATTAGCAAAAATTTGAAAATCAGACTCAAATAAAGTAAAATATATATGAAAGTATGAAATATTTAAGAAAGATTCAAATGCATTAACGATGGTGTAAAATAAAAAATGACACAAAATAAAAAAAAATTTGAAAATCAAAAAGGTGTAAAATAAACAATTATAAAGACAAAAATGTGTAAAAAATAGAAAAACTAAGAAGCCACGTGGATGATTAGTATGGATGGCCATCTCCCCCAAAACTATGTTGGAAGAAGGAGATCCAAAAAATTGATCTTGGTTATTCATCCATTGAGGTATTTATTGCACTAGCTTGCTTAGGCTTATGGAAAGGCTTTACCTATTGGATATTGACCAACTACTTTTTAGTTGGACTCTCAAGTTTATATATGATCATGGCGCCAAAATTAAAAGTTATATTAATTATATAAGGCCCTTCCCACAATTTTTGGAATTTAGTTTTCTGAGGTACATGTGTGGGGTTCCACTAAAGAACCTTATCTCCTAGTTGAAATTTCACTTTTTGTATTCTAAGATCATGTCATTGTTTGTTGAATGTCTTGTGTGCTTTATTTAAAGATAGGACCACTAATCAATTTTTGTCTAGCACATTGAGATTGATCAGTCTTTATTTTCATGCTAGAATTAGGTCAAGATTTATATCATAGGCTGTTGAAAGTGTATGAAGCTTGTATTGACTTGGAAGCATTGGACATTTCCCATACACTAACTCATAGAAAGAGTAGCCAATAGGGAGTTTTCATGTTGAGTGATAGGTCCAAAGGGCATTGTTGATTTTTATACTCCAGTCTCTCCTATATTTGCTAATAGTTATTGCTAGAATCTTTATAATATGCCTATTAGTTACCTTTGCTTGACCATTGGCTTAGGGGTCATATGTTGTTCTTAATTTATGTTCAACCCCCAAGTGTTGCATGAGTTTTCAAAAAGTAGCACTTGTAAAAAGGATTTTGTTATCAAAAATCAGTGCATGTGGCATCCAAAACCTATTTACAACATTTGTTATACAAATCAAGCAACAGTGGGTGATGTACAATTGGTGATGGCTACTACTTCTACCCATTTGGTATAGTAGTAAATGGCAACAATTATATACAGTTTCCCATTAGACATGGGTGTGATGGGACCCATGAAGTCAATGTTACATATGTCAAAGGGATCCAGTGGTTGAATCCACTATTGAGAACCCTCCATTTGGGTGGTCATCTCACCATCTTGTTGACAATGCTAATAGGATTAGACAACTTGATGGATGTCCCTGAAGATTATGGGCCAATAGTATCTTACCATCAGGATTTTTATGATTGTGCATCTCCCAGCATAGTGGCCTTCACAAGGGCCTTCATGAGAATCTTGGAGAACTCGCAATTGATCTACATTTGGGAGACACCAATGAACCAAGCCATCAACACACATCTTGTAAAGGTATCTATTAATTTCAATGAAGTACTTAGCCTGATGAAGAAATTGTTATTTCTTCCTATGGTCTAGACCTTGTGGCATCTCTTGAGTGTGAAGATAAGTGAGGATATCATCATACCATTTTGGTCTTGTAGGCATTTGTTCATTTATTACAGTCACAAAGAGAAGCTCATTAGGAAATAGATTAGATCATGGACTTTCATCCTCTATGTTATCCCCTTTTAACTGAGACAAGTGATCAGCAACCACATTCTTAGTTTCCTTTCAATCTACTATTGTAAGATCAAATTCTTACAAGATCACCAACCACCATATGATATAGGGGCTCACTATTGGTTTGTTCATTAGGAAAAGGATGGCATCATGGTCAGTGTATACAAATACTTTATATCCAAGCACATAGTGCCTAAACTATCTTAGAGCATACATCACTATCATCAGTTCTTTCTCTGTGGTACTATAATTCATTTGTGCATCCAAAATGCTTCTACTTGCATAGTGGATATAGTATGGACATTTCTTATCATCCAACTACATAAGCATGACTTCCAAGGCATAATTAGATGCATCTGTCATTATATGGAATGGTCTGGACCAGTATGGTGCCCGTAGAATTAGAGTTTCTATGAGTTTTTCCTTTAGCTTTTGAAATGTATGTTCACACTCCTTAGTCTAGATGAATAAAACATCTTTCTTTATAATCTTAATCAATAGCTTTGTGATCTTAGAGAAATTCTCTATAAACCACTAGTAGTAACTAGTTTGTTGTAGGAATGATTAAAAATCTTTGATAGTTTTAGGTTGGTGAGTGATTCCTTGGATGACCTTTATCATTTTAGGGTCTACCTTGATCCCTGCCTGAGTAATTATGTGCCCTAGTACTATGCCCTCCTAGACCATTAAATGAATTTTCTACTAATTGAGCCTAAGGTTTATTTCAATACATCTTTTTAGTACTTACTCAAGGCGATTCAAGGCTTGCTCAAATGTAGCCCCATAGGTAGATAAGTCATCCATAAAGACTTCTACCCCACTACCAATCTACTATTGGAAAATACTAAGGACCAAATATTGAAATGTTTTAGGAGCATTGCACAAACCAAACAACATCTTGCAATATGAAAAAGTTCTCTAGGGACTTGTGAATATTGTTTTGGCTTGATCTTCTAATGCAATATGGATCTAGTAATATCCACTATAACCATCCAAAAAACTATAGTAGAAATATTTATCAATAGTGTCCAATACCTAATCAACAAATGGAAATAGAAAATGATCCTTGAATGTTGCCATGTTTAATAGCTTGAAGTCGATGCAAATCCACCATTTACCACCTTTCTTTGGTACTATCATGAGTGAGTTGACCCACTTGCTATTCACAATGGAGTAGATGAACCCTATCTTAAGGAGTTGATCAATCTCCTCTTTAATAATTTGCTTGAATTTTGGGTTCAATTGCTATTGTGGTTTCCTCCTTGGCTTCATGGATGGATCAATGTAAATGTAATGTTGGCATATCCATGGATCAATTCTAGTGAGTTTAGGATATGACCAAGCAAATATTTTTGACCATTTGTTAAGCACTTCCAACTTTTTTCTTTCTTTATAGAAGCAAGTTTGGCATTAAGTAGAACTGACTTGCCATATTTCAAGAATGCATATTCTAGGTCGGTAGGTAGACTTTTCAACTCTAGGGTATCTTGCTTAAAATTCTTAGGGATCTCCAACTCTCCCTAATTGGTATTAGCATTTTATATATCAAAGAGTTGGTGATGAACTTTCTTTAGTTCATTCATGCCCGTGACATGAGCACATGTTAGACTCTCAGCAGGTTCCATGCACATTGTGCTACTATCAGAATCAGCAGATAGCCATTGGGTGTCTTCCTATTTCTTGGCTACTATGTATAGACCCCTTTGAATATATACCTCCTATGCACACTACTTGCATGCAGAGATAGATGCTTGTTTTATGCACCAAAGTTTTTGCATGCAATTACACCCTAAATCATTGTACATAATGCATGGAACTTGTCTCTTCTTGATCTTTCCAAATTCATTTTCTTTTGATATCTCCAAAGAAAGATCTCTAATGCCCATTCTTGCATTTACTATACTTAACCATACTCTTTCCATAATGATTGGAAAGTCCCCCTTGCAATTTTCAACCTTGATTACCAGGAAGTTAGTAGGACAAGATCATCCACAGATAGTGGTCACAATGTCTTTGATCAATCCTAATGGAATAGTAATGGATTGGTCTACCAATTCCAATCTGGTATTACTCTTCTTGAGAGGTGGTAGGTTCCAAGCAATGTACATCTCATGAGAAATGAAATTCACACTAGAACATAAATCAAGAATAGCCTTACATGGTTCATTCCTAGCAATCTATAGATAGATAATGGGACTCCCAGGATTAGCTCATTTCTTGGGAAGGTTTCCAACCTAGATCTAATCATATACAACATGAGTAAGCATGACAATATGGATTTTTTATGGCATTTGGTTTGAAGGGGACCCAAAAAAATGATTTGTAAAGGGTGAAGCAAGAGCAGGGTGGCTAGTTGCCAAAGTCGGTGAGGGCTTAGTAAGACTAGTGGGTCAAAGGAAATTTCTTTTTTAAGCATGAGGTTTCAAACACCCCAATTGATAAATTGGTTGTAGATTGATGACCTTGGTAGTGCTTTGTTATTGCAGCTAGGTTGGAAGTTCATCCTGCATAGATGGAGGTAGCAATAGTTAGGTTAAGGATGGAGGAATAGGTGTAGGAATAGGAGAAGGATAAGGATGAAATGTGGCATCCCTCTTGGAATGTGAAGAATTAGATCTATAATACTTAATCAGGTAGTAGTGATGTTGGAGGGGAGAAGTGTGACTAGAATAGTCACCTAGAGACAATGGTTGCTAAACGTAATACCCATATGGATCTGGTTGCTTGTAAGGATGTTGTTGCCTTGGTGGTGGCATCCCCCATGACTATGATTGGTTCCACTATTGGTATTACTCGTACGGTTGTGGTGGCACTCCACTTGGATAATATTGCTAATGTTGATAGAACTACCTAGGGTTACCTTAACAATAAGGTAACCTTTTAGGTGCTTGCCTTCTTTCTAGTCACGGATTTAGAGCATACATCCTAGATTCTTATAAGTGTGACATAATGGGACAACATCCCTTGGGATTTTTGTATTGGTAGATGTCACATCCACCATCATCATATAACTTAGTTTTTGCAACTTCATCTATTGGAACAACTTTGCCCTTACCCCTTTGGTAGGCACATTCAGTTTCTTTCCACCTCTTGTGGTTATGATCACTACTCTACTCTCTTGATTCTTCAATGATTTTCATAGCAATTTGGAATTTTTCATCCAAAAAATCCCACATTTTATCCACCTTGGCCAAAATTTCAGTGACAGATTTTTGGATTGGCAAGGTCTTTATGTTGACCACATCATCAAGAGATGATTCTTCCTCATTATCACAAAATTGGACTTCCCTCTTTTTGATGGAAGAATCCCTATTGTATTCCCTTGCACTTTCTCATTTCCTCAACTCTCATTCTTCTTTTACTACCTGCTCAATTAGCCTTTGATTTTGATGGGCTTGTAGTTCTGATAGTCTCCCTTCAGTATAAACTTCAATATTTCTTCTTATTTCTGATCTAAGTCCATCAATGATATGGTGAAGTCGTTCCCTTTGAAAATAACCATGGCCAAGCCATTGGTGTATGAGAGAATAGTATCTACCCATGATGATGTGCAAGGTTTCATGGTTTCCTTTATTCCATCCTTGGATTTTCCTTCTCATATTAGACACTTTGGAGTACATTTGATACTTATCATTAAATAGCTCTAGCATTGTACTTAACTTATAGATAGATTTTGACTCCAAGGATCGATACCAGCTTTCTACTTTCTTGATGAATATCCTAGGAAATAGCTTTAATTTCTACCAATCATTTTCAATATTCTATAAGGCACAAGCATCATGGAAAGCTTGAACATTTGTTTGTGAATCAATGTTATATCTCCCATCAAATATGGGAATATTGTTGATATCTAGGCACTTGATCCAACTATCTCTCACATGTCTGGTTGGAATTTTCATAGACTTTGCAATATTTAACATGCTTCAGGTTGCCAATAAAGGCTCATCATCATCATCATCATCATTTCATTCTCATTGATGATGTCCTCTATTACCCCTTCATTCATTGTGGGCTCAATGATCATTATTATTGTCCTACCCTTCACCTCCATCACAATTATTCCTTCTACAACATTTTTTAGAACTAGAAGAAGAGGAAAAATAAGATGTATATGAAGAGGACAAAGAGGGAGGAGTACTACCACCACCATGGTATCTACCAGCTCCACTTCATTTTTCATGACCATTTTTGTCAGGTTTCTAATCATCTTGATGCTTTTCTAAGCCCCTACCTTGAGTGCCATCTCTACTTGAACCTAGTTTGTTAATAGTGGAATGTAGATTCAGGTTCACATCCCATTCACCAGTAATAAGGGATGGAGATTTTTCATGTTGAGAGTCCCCAAAGGGGTGGTCCTCATTGTTGTCTTGGTTAAGGAGGAACAAGGGATTGGTAAACCATTTTCCCTTCACAAACTCATGTTGCTTCTCCTAGTATTAATCTCTCTAGCATTGTGTTTCAATGGGATAGTAGTCCTAGTAGTAATAATCATGCACAATGTACTCCTATTGAAGATCATGTATGCTTAAATTATTAAGAGTTAAAAGTAGCATCATGGGCATAAATTAATTACGAGGCATTACAATTTTTCCTTCCATGTCACATCATCACAATTGTTCATCCTGATGTAGGATGAAGGCGAAATCAGGCACATACCTATCTGTATGAGTATATACGACCTTACATTCTTAAGGGATAGGTGGTTTTGTGTCATCTCACCTATGAGAAGAAGACATTTTTCAAAACAAATAAAATATCAATGTACTTATGTGATTATATTATGTATGAGAATGATGTTGACCATAGGGTTTGTCCAACTATGTTAATGATATTCACTAAACCTAAATAGTACATGTTTCAAACAAAAAGAGTCCCCAACAATGGCACCAATGATGAGCAGTGAAGGTGCCTCTATATTCAACCATAAAAATCACAAAGAACTCATGCATGATTTGGTCAAATTTTGTGGACTCTATGTCTTCAGATACACTAGTCATCTAGGAATCAAACCTTGCCCTAATGGTCATTCATTATCTTCCCAATTATACTTGTGATGTATAAAGGCATGGTAAATTGTAATCAAGACATATGATTTTTATTCTTTTATATTTTCTGTTCCTTGGTACTTAAATTAGAGAGATGAAGTAATTTATTAACTAATTAACTAGTCTTTAACTAGTCCTAACATAAGCATACAGTCCTACTTTCCGTACAGGTCTTGAACCCACATATCCATTGCTAGGTTACAAAGCACTATGCTACTAGGTGAACTCAATAACATTACTAGGATTACCAAGTAAATATGTGTTTACACTCAAACCAATCATACTCATGTGCTTATTCTATTTAGCTTAATTAATTAAGTAATTACTTAAATTCTAATTGAGCTTAATTAATTGCATATTTAATGAAAACAATAAATGCATAAATAAATCATTAATCTATTCTAAGTGTTGCAAGGTTTAATAAAAAGGCTTATCTTTATTTTCATACACACTAGTGTGGTTTAGGTATAACAGTGCTTAAATAAAGATCTATACACTTTCCAACTCCTACTATAGGCACTCAAAGAAATATTCTAACTCTCAAATGGAAAAATTGCAAGAGATATGCTACAACTATCACTCTCCTTCCCCCATAAACATGGCTATGAACTTGTATTTATAGTTTTTTACTATTAGGCTGCGTCAATGGGGCTCCAGAGATGAAGCAAACACTATGTCAATGTGACCCTATCAATGGGGAAACACCACATAAATAGGACACCATCGATGGAGGCTCATTGATGAGGCCACATCAATAAGGGCCTATTGATGTGATACTTTGATGCTCATCAAAATTTAATCCAAAACAACCCTGAATTTAACCAACTACTCAATGTTTTTATAGAAGGCATGCCTAAGCCTCCAATGACACAATCTCACCTCTTCAATATTGACTATAAAAGAAAACTTCTCATTAACATGATTCTATACAAAAGTGGCTCCAAGATAATAGATCTAATTTTTTATTCTTGGAATCTTAGCTATGGCCATTCTTGAGTCCAAAATTGTACAAATGTCATCTTAAAAAAAAACGTTATATCTCCTTTTTACCATATGTCTAACTAAAAGAAAAAAATTAGATAATTTTGAAATGTAGAAAATATCATGGACTTTAACTTGACTTCCAACTTTAAGAGTGATAAGGACTTTTCCAATTTCTTCAATGTGGTTCTGCTCATCATCACTAACTTTGATTGTGCCCAAGTTGCCATTAGACATATACTTAATAAAATCTTCTTTGTGAGGAGTCATGTGGTTTAAATAACTATTATCAAGGATTTATGTACTTGAAGTTATATTATCAAACATGGTGAATGCTACAAAATTTAAGTTATCTTGAGAATCTATAATTTGTTTATCTCTATCTTGTGATGTAATATTTTATCTTGCTGGAGTATCTTGAATTGCGAGATTTTGAATACCAATCTTCTTCCAACATCTTTCTTCATAATTGCCTCCCTTACCAAAAAAAGTGCATGATGGAATTAATGTAGATGATACATCTTGATCCCCTTTTGGCTTAAAATTTTTCCTACCATTTCTATGACCTCATATCCCTCTAGAAAAATTTTAAAAACCTTTACCTCTTGGATAAAATTTTCCTCTAGAATTTTGAGGCTTTATGTCATTTGATTGCCTCTCTTCTCTTGAATAGTTAAATTTTCCTTCCCTTCTTCTTCCTCTAGTGAATCTTCCACCTCTTAAAGGTCCTATAGTTGCAACATAAGCATTCTCATTTGGATCTAAAATCTTTAATTCTTCTAAAGCCTTCAAAATTGCAATTAACTCATTGAATGTATAAATGTAGAGGTCTTTTGTCTAAACAATAATTTTAATGGAGGTGAAGAATCTGTAATCATTATAAAGAACTTACATCACCTTATTTACCTTCTGCTGCATTATGATGCTACAATTTTACTCATTCAAATTTCTCAAAATAATTTGAAGCCTATCAAAAAAAAATGAGAGAGAGACTCTCCTCTTGTAATCCTCAAATTATCAAACTCGATCATGTATTTCATTTCCTTCAACTTTCTATTTACCTCATTACCTCTGTACTCTTCTTGCAAGATGTCCCAACAAGCCTTAAATATGTCTTTAGTAATGATTATAGCTCCAATTTCCTCTAAAACACTAGTAAAAATAATCATCTTCACAAATGAATCAATATTCTTATCTCTTTGTGCTTATTCCTTTGCTCTCTCGTCATTAGATCTAGAGGCACAACAAAATCAAATCCAACATACTCCCATAATTCATGAACTTGGAGGAGGCATTTCATTAGATATGACCAATAAGTAAAATCTTGAGAGCCATTAGAAATAACAAAACACTTCAGAACATCTTTAATTTGTTTAGTAGCCATGAGAATGGATTAACAGCTTTGATACCAATTGTTGGAATGAGTGCAACAAATAATTTTTTAATTTGAAAGTTTCTTATGAGATTATTACAAAGAATGATTTAGCTCATAACAAATTTAATAAGGCCTAAAAATGCAATTTTCATTACAATTTTTGATAAGAAAAATGAAAGATATCTGGAGAGCTTCTACATTAACTAAAATTTATAATTTTTTATGGTATCTCATTTAGCAAGGTCTTTCTAGTGGCATTTTTCTTAAATATATGAGAAATATTTTTCCTCAAAATCCTCCTTGTAGAAGTAAAGACTCACTTTTTTATATTTTTTTTGAGTGTGTTGTTGCTTAACATGATTGGAAATTGACATTTAGAATTTCTAACAACTTTTAACCAAGCATTAATGAAGTTATTCTTTGTGATCATCCTACTTTGTCTACTTTATTTCTTTACATTTGGAAATGTCTTCAACCACTTATCCTATACTCTATTTGGAAACTTTAGTGTACAATTATTTTCTAATAGCAAGGGTATAACTATGACCTCTCTTTAGGACTCAAATACTAGATTCTTAAAGATGTTGCTTTTTAACTATAACTTCAAGCAAAAAAGCTTTGATTAAAAGCTAAATAGTTAATTTTTTATAGTATTAATTTCTTTTTGTTTTGGAGGCTCAAGGATGAGAAGCTTGCAACTTTTATTACATTTTTTCTTTACTTTTGATTTATGTTTTTTTTTAAAATTTTTAGAGAAAGTTTTCTCTTCTTTATAAGAAACCTTTTAGTAAGAAGTGAAAACTTATGATGATACTTCTAA
The DNA here is from genome assembly GCA_015680685.1 of Gnetum montanum. Classification (NCBI taxonomy): domain Eukaryota; kingdom Viridiplantae; phylum Streptophyta; class Gnetopsida; order Gnetales; family Gnetaceae; genus Gnetum; species Gnetum montanum. Next base: position 251,557 of record MNCI01006307.1, read on the forward strand.
ATAAAGGTAAGGCAGGATCCTTTTTCTACCTCAAAGGAGATATTTTCTAGGATTGGTTATAAGGATTAAAACTTAAAAAGGGAAATCTAAAATCAATCGGCTTGTTATTTATACTTTCTCTTAGATGATCTAATCTACTTCAAATTTTTTAATAGTATTATTCATTTTTTTTTGGGGTCTCACATCCCCCTCTTAAAAAAATTGTCAAACTTCTTTTAAAACTAGTATTATACAGTATAGTCATTTTAGTGATAATACGATCATTTATATTTAGAAATTAATAGTACATAATTTTCATAAATTTTTATGAAAATGTCCTATATTCAATGACTATAATATATAGTACATTTAGAAAAGCTACCTTGGTCTCTATTCATGTTACTTTTATTTTTTTCTATTCTTCTATTTTATTTGCAACCTCTTTTTTAATGAGATCTTCATTTATCAAAATTTTCTCTATTTAAGTTATTATGATGGTACCAAAATTTTTCTTGAGTAGTTAAATCACGAAATTTCATAATTATATGACATGATTTATCACCATTGAAAATTATTTGCTAAGAACCTAGGATCCTATTAGTTAATATTGAAAAGTGTATTATCTTATGTTAAAGGTGAAGATGCAAATACCTTTTGCAATGCTATTATGTAAATGTGATTTGTTACCTTTAGAAGTATCAGCCTTGTGTCAATTCATTATATACACTCATAACTTGCATATCTCAAGGCAAGAAAAATTCTTTAAAGTAGTTCTTAAGGATTTGTAAGATCATAGTTGGTATTTTTAGGGAATGCAATGGTGGAGAAAATGAAATATTTCTTGAGAGAACATGCAGCAAAATCCTAAGAATATTCACCAATTAGTCAAGGAGAATGTTTTAACATAGATGTGGGCTAATGTAAAAGGTAAGAAGCAATTTTATTTACATCACATTAAATCTAATAAACTAGATGTAGAAGTTTACTATCTCTCAACTACTATTTTCATCAAGTATTAGAATGTTATTATCAAGCTTCACTTAAGTTCTCATCATCTTAGATTTAAAAGTGAAAGATGGGTTCAACTTTCCTAATAAGAGTGCATTGCTAGGTTAGTAGATTAGAAGCCCTTGAAGATAAGTAATATGTATTTCTTTCTTGTGCTAGAGCTACCCATTTGAGACAACATTATAAGGTTATAGCAAAAATCTTGTATGATTTGTTTTTGATGTACCCATTGGTGCTTGGTTAATTTGGAGAGTCTCTTTTTATTTTTCTCAAAAATATAATATTTGCCTAATATATCCTATATGGTTTCAAACATAATAAATCTTCATTTCATTTTATTATTGATGAAGTATCGGTTGGCTATGTCAATGTAGTTGTGTCAAGGCAAATTCCTCGACGCATGCCATCTTATTTTTTTGATAAAGTCATTTTTTGTCCACAAATGATATCGTAACTATAATATCATATCTATGATGTCATATATTCAATATCATAGCATAAGCTACATCATCATAGATCTAATATTATGCACTATGTGCAGTCTATAAGTACAACACTTGGGCACATAGATCCAAGGAACTTTCTTTCCAACCTTAGGTCACTCTTACAGTTTGTTTTTATAGTTTTATCGATCGAGTGAATGTCCATAGTGTGGTGTTGAGCAGTTGTAAAAAATATGTATTCGAGTAAAGTGTACTTGGGAATAGTTCATGTCTGGAAATAAAGATCGAGATTGCTTTTCATCATTCTAGCATCCGCTTAGTTTTACTATTTTACTTAGCATAGCTTTTATTGTTTTATTAGTTTAATCATTTACATTTCCAAGTACTTTACTTTCTTGTTCATTGGTAAAGATGAATGAGTACAACTATTTTAAGTGTAATCATTTGGTAATCCCAGTAGTGTTATTGCTTGATTTGTATAGTAGCATAACACTTGGTAACCCAATAATGGTTACATGAGACCAAGGCATGTATAGTAAGCCAATATTGGAAGCTCATTACTCTAGGCTAGTTTAGATTTATCTTATTGTTTTTAGTTAGACTAAATACTTAATTTCTATATTATCGTTAAGATTATTTTAAGGTCGCAACAACATCAATTATCATATGTCTCACTTTGGACTAAACCATAGGTAACAAAGCTACCACTAGTCCAAGTGGGAAGACAACGTTCTATGATCAATGGTTAATAATCTAGATGCCATAACTAGTCCCATCTATGAAATTTGATCAAATCATGTGTGAATTCTTGTGATTCATATGGTTGGGTGTGGGGGTATCCACTGCTCATCATTGGTGTCGTTGCCAGGGATGATGCTAGTTATTAAGATTAGTTGTATAATAAATGATCATTGTTAAGGTATTAATGATTTATCTTTTAGAAAATATTAAGTCACACACATTAAAACCATGTCTTCTTCACATATGACCAATAATGCATCATATGATGAAAACTCTGGTAGGATAAATGATAGGATTTATACTAAGGAAAATTGGAGTAAACAACAATAAGCAAGGGTTTCATATGCTCAATAAAACTCTTACCACACTTAAAGACTACATTCAACTAATGTAGATAATCCTTGCAAAGATAGAATAAGTGCTAAAAATAAGAAGGGTCTCAAGGCTTAGGACCTCTTCCAAACCTAGAAGAGATACATCAAGGAACGAAAGGGAAAGATTTATGCAACCATGGCAATTCTCCCAATTCCCCATCTTCCTCTTCCTCTTCCACATCTACTTGTAACAAAGATGAATGTAGGTATAGAAATAGGGATCAAGATGAAGATAGAAGTAGAAATAGACAAGATCATCAATGTGAGCATGAACAAAATCATCATAATTAGACAACCACAAATAGAAATTATCACCATAACATGTCTAATGATGATGATTCCTTATTGGTTTCTAGGAGCATGATGCAAATAATGGAGGTAGACTTGATATGAATAACATCCATAAATTTTCAAGAGGCTATAACTCTGATCGACAACATCACTTACAAGTTTTCCATGATGCTTGCACCTTGCAGAAGATTGAAAGTGAGTGGCAAACACTTAAGCTCTTTCCTAGGATACTAGTTGATGAAGCTAAAAGTTTGTATAGATTGTTGGAACTAGATTCAATCCATCAATGGTCCACAATGCTAGAATTCTTCAATGAGAAATACAAAATGAATGCAAGAGCATCCAATCTGAGGAAACAAATCCAAGGATGGACACAAGAAAAACATGAATCCTTAGACATGGCCTTGGACACATGCTATTCACTACTACATAGATGTCTAGCCCATGATTTCTCTCAAAAAGAGAAACTTTTCCACCTCATAGATGACTTCATAACCAAACAAGAGAGACCTTTGGGATTTATGCCTAAGGTCAATTGTCTAAATTAAAATCCCATCAAATAAAAAGGCTAATCAAGTAGGTGGCAAAGGAAGAAGGAGAGCTATGTAAACTAGTGAATGTAGAAGAATATAACTAGGATTCAACTCTTCAAAAGAAGGGGATCCATATCTATGATGAGGTAAAAGAGGCAACTCTTGATAAGATGATTTGACAACAAACCCTACCAATACAAAAGTCTATCGTTATGCTTGAACTAAGGATAGATAAGATGTGGGAGTTAATAAATGAAAAAGTTACGAGTTGTGTGAAAATCATAGAGGAGATAGTAATGCGTCAAGAATCTAGTGAGTAGAGCAAGAAGAGGAAAAAAAAGAAATAGATAGGAACACTTATTGGCAAAAAGAAAAACAATTGTAGGAGAAGAGGCTATAGACTCCACCATAGAAAAGGATGATGGATGTGACATCTACCTATATGACCATCCAAAGGGTTATTTCTCAATCATGTTACATCTACATGAGTATTGGGCTTTTTCTTTGAATCCAAATCTTCTACAAAAGAAATTTCCTAAGAAATTACTTTACTCACAAGGTAATTATAGACAGTTCGACAACCAACTGTACTATCCTAGTGTGACTTCTTACCAACCTCAACACTACTATCAAATGTAGTGGCAACACCCACAGTCATTGGGGAGGCCACCATCAAACCAACACTACCGTTACTGCTAGCTAGACCCTTACAAATATTACATTAAACAACCTATCTCTCCAAATGGTTCTACTTCCTCCACCTTGAATCACTATTATCACTCTCTCGAATATGATCAACTTGTAGCATCCCCTGTGGGATCACCATTTCAGACCTCTTATCCTTTGCAACCTCCTCAATATTCTCATACTACCCTCCACTATATGTCACCTCCAAAAACACAAGGAGGATTAGTAGCACAATATTAATGGAATAATTCCACTTGTGCTATGAACATACAAGTAAATGCTAATGTTAGTAGATCTCAACAAAAGTCTTAAAAAAATCCTTTCTTTAGGATAGTTTCCTCACATGAGCACAAAATGCATAGACCTACTAACTCACTTAAACTAGCATAAGACCAACCTTGTGAAGCATCCTTCCTTACCAAAATAATGTCTCCCAATCCTACACAAAAGACAACACCCATTACCACTCCAATGCAAAACGCAATAGATAAACCTATCATTGTGGAGAGACAGGTAATTCCATTCATTACTGCTAAAAGAAAAGGGTGTAATCATGGACCGACACTCTAGAACATTAACATGGTTACCATTTCAATCCACAATAATAACAATAAATAACCAGTGTATGCAACCAAAAGAGAAAATTTCACCAAACCAAAAGAAACCTTGTGGCCACTAATTCAGAACCAATAACTATCTAACACATGCATGGAAACATCTGAAACACTTACTAATATCCAATATAAGAAGATGACTCCAACTAAGGGCCCAAAAATGAAATAATTAACTCATAGTCAAACACCAAAGGGAAAATAAAATGGGAACTTAAATGATCATAACTCCACTACCATTAAAATTATATGATATTATAATTGAAAAGTCACATTACTGAAGGCGGTCAGTCAATCACCTACAATGTATGAACCAAGAGATTTAGGGAGCATTTTCTAAACACTCACCCATGAATTCAATCATGGGGAAGATACTTTACTTTGATTTTAGAATTAATAAGTGATTTTTTCATTTTTTTTATTTTACAATTCTTTTCATTTTTCACATTATTTAACATTTTCTTATTCTTTTATACTTTTCCATTCTTCAATTTTTCGTATTCTTTTACATTTTTAAGCTCTTTAAACATTTTTTATTCTTTAAACTTTTTCCAATTTTTACTATATTTTTCATTTTTTTTTCAAATCCTTTGTACATAATTTTCACTAATAATAATACATCTTGCAAATAAATGCAAGATGTAGCCCAATGCTGTTAAGATTTTGCTATGTTATCAAATCATAAGGAACTAATTGTTTATACAATGAGACCACAAAATCCATCCATTCACTCCAGTAATAAGAGGTTCTTACCATGGCCATAATGATATTCTTTCCATCATCAAAATAAGAATAAACTTGTGATCATTATGGCTAGACACAAAAGTGAAGAAGCAAGTGGGAATGTAAAGGGTGTGACATCAAGGGGGATTTGTGGATTTTCTCAAATTTCTACTATGAGTTTTATCTCATTGCTAAGAAAGTATTATATCCTTTTAGATCTAATGAAAATGGAATTAAGAGTATAATACGTGCTACCTTATCATGTCACTAGAAAGACATGTTACCCATGCCTAAAGGTAGTCCTTTGGTAAGGTTGACATAGCTAAAAATAAAACTCATGCATAGAATAACTTTCTAGGGGTCCCACTAGAAAGACATGTTATCCATGCTTGAAGGTAGGTAGATTCATAGGAATCTAAAAAGTAAAAAATCTACAATGAATAAACTCCTCCCTTGGCCAATACACGAAGTGGTAATGCTCCATGTGACACTGGTAGTCTCATGGCTATAAATCCAAGAGCCAAAACAATGTGATGTCACTAAAAAGTGATTTGGACTTGGTTTGAATCTTGGAAAGAAGGGCTAATAATTACTTTAACCATTAATAATACACAAGGATTCATTATGCCTATGGTAAGATCCCTGACATCCCAATTTTAGCAATCCTTTCTACAATCCATCTCACCTTACTACATATTTAATCACAACTTGTGGTTTTACATAACATAGTGTTATTTTCCCAATCTAGTAACACTAACATATGTGTTTTGCTAACTTACATTCAACTCATTAAGTGTCTAATGACACTTTTAGGCATGATTATATAAGGGCACTAAGGGCTGGAGGCTACTTTGGGGAGGATCCACTTGTATAACTCTTGTATTCCATACTTTCCAAGCAATTTCACATCATCTTGTGCCTTTCAAAATATCTAATAAAGTTTTCATATCATCTAATAATCTATTCATATATTAAAAATTTATTATCCATTTCTTATCCATATATAAACTTTCATTACTTGATATTCCTTCTTCATGAACCTTGAACGTTAAATTGTTGAAACTTGTGCATCACTCATGACCCATGAGCCTCTAGACAAGCTTTACATCTTCTAGATATTTCATTTGACTTATTTTTTCAAAGAAAAATTAATGAAAAATTTGAACTTTTTAATGGCGATGTCATAGTTACAATATCATATCTATGATGTCTAATCTATGATGTTGCACATATAAAAATAGTATATATATGTGTAGGAGTTAGTAAAAATTTTCATTTCTCTCATTTGTAGTAAGAGATGTTTTTGCATTTTTTTCCTTAGCCCTATTACATACTAGCTTCCAAAGATCATAACTTTTCCCTCATAGCTTCAATTTCCAAAATTCTTCAATCCTGTTGATCCTAAAGCACTCAACTTAGTTGTGATGAGGTGCATTCCACGATATAATCAAATGAAAATTTGAGTGAAAATTTTAAAACTTGAGCCACAAATTCCTAACACCCAAAAGATATTATAAAGGGTAAGTATAAGGAGATAATAAGAGCCTTAAAGTTAATCAATCAAACTAAGGTCAAAAAGATTCAGGTAATACTCCTAATAGACCATATCAACTATTTTAGGCCATAATAAGCAAGGAAAATTATAAAAGGTCATAAGTAACTAAAAGATATAACACCTAAGGGGTTCCTTTTTGAAAATATTTCAAACTCTATAATCATAATAAGATAGAAGCTTGATCTAACCAAGGGTATGAGCAAAGTAAAGAACTATTAAGAATCAATATGAACACCTTGATAATTTTGAACTCTTGTTGATTACAGATGGCCCTAAAGAGGTTACCAAAAGGAGGACATTCACAACATGGAAGCAAAAGAGCAAGAGGCTATGGGAGAGGCTAAGTGGGAGGAATAGATCCCATTGATAGAAAATGTAGAGAAGGAGGCTCAATCATATGGCATTCATTAAGAAACTCCTACTACATAGCACTCAACCTAAGAATAGGTAGAAATTCCACAAGGACCTAACCAAGAACAACACCTCACACTATCACTGGATTGCCTCTAGGCCATCCAAGAAAATTCAATCATGTCAACAGTCATCATGGAATTAAATTTTGGTTCATTTATGGAATTTTCTTTAGAAGTAGTAATGACACAACTTCAAGCATCTCCATTATGGCCCACTTTGTCTAACAACAAAGAGTGGTACCTAGGAGAAATGTACCAATTCTGGCAAAATAAAAATGCCAATGCAATAATTAAGATTGAGGGAGTCTTTGTATCATAGTTAGTAGAGAAAGCATGTGAAAAGAAGATAAGGACAAAGGAGGAGAGACTTCAAGTGCTCCTAAATAGATATCAATTTTAGAAGCTTGACAACGAAGGAAAGAAGGTGATGGAAGAACCTCCACCCCCTAGAACATGAACTACATCAAACCATTTCAAATTTTGTTTTTCTCTTTTTTTTTGGTCATGTAACTATGTCATTTTTGTACACACCACTAAAACACTGAGAATCAATCAATAGTTAGCATCAGTCAATAATTCCATCATTCCCAATATTTTGTTAAGAAATATTAATCCTATCCTATTAAGTTGAGGATGATTTTTTACTAAATTGTGGAGGTATGATGAAATATTAGTTCACTGTGTCAATGCAGCTGTGTCTAGGTAGATGCCTTAATGTAGATACCTTAATGCACACCATCATATTTGTGTCATAAAGTCAATTTTTATCCACCAATGATATCATAACTATAATATCATATCTACAATGTCTTATATTTGATATCGTAGCACAAGCTACATCATCATAGATCTGATATCATAGATGTGTGCAACCTATAAATAGAACACTTGGACACATGAATCTAGGGAACTTGCATTCTAACCTTAGGTATACTTTTTCAAATTTTTTTTATAGTTTTATCAATTGAGTAAATGCATGTTATGTGGTAGTAAGTAGTTTTAGATGATCTTTATTTGAGTAAAGTGTACTTGGGCACAGTTCATCTTATCCAATTAATTTTACTTAGCATAGCTTTTATTGTTTTATAGTTTAATCATTTACATTTCCAAGTACTTTACTTTCTTATTCATTAGTAAAGCAAAATGGGTATGATTGGTTTCAAGAATTTAAGTGTAATCGTTTGGTAATCCCATTAATGTTATTTCTTGGTTCACCCAGTAGCATACTGCTCGGTAACCTAGTAATGGTTACATGATCCCAAGTACTGTATGATAATCTAGGACTATATGCTCATCCCTCTAGGTTAGTTTAGATTTACCTTCTTGTTGTTAGTTATATTAAATACTTAACTTCTCTATTATCATTAAGATTAGGTTAAGGCCACAACAACATGAATTATCATATGCCTCACTTTGGACTAAACCATCTGTAATAAAGCTTCCACTAGTCCAAGTGGGAAGATAGTGTCTTACAATCAATGCTTAACAATCTAGATGCCACAACTAGCCCCATCCATAGAAATCAATTGGATCTTGCGTGAACGCTTGTGATCCATATGGTTGGGCATAGGGTTACCCACTACTCGTTAATTATCTCCTTTATTGTATCATGAACAATTTGAGCTAAAATTTACTTTGAACTTTAAGAACCCAAAAAATTAGATATTTAAAGCTCTGTTTCTTTATTTTCTTGTTCATTCATCAAGTCACACAAAGCTTTCAACATGTTGTGGAATTTCTTCTACTATTTCCTACCTAATACTCATATTACACATAGTTTCTTACTCTAATTTAGAATTTTTATTTTTATCCATTTCTTTTTCCTTTATAACTCATTTTACTATCATTTATCATTATGTCATCAAAACTTCAAGTTGATTAGACATAGCCTTTTAATACATAGCTATGATGTTGATGTTATGGAATATTTTTTAAAAGTTATTGTTATATTAATCCAACACTACTATCTATTCTTCATTAGAGCTAAGATGTTTATGTTATGGAATATTTTTTAAAAGTTATTGTTATATTAATCCAACACTACTATCTCCTTTATTGTATCATGAACAATTTGAGCAAAAATTTCCTTTGAACTTTTAAGAACCCAAAAAATTAGATATTTAAAGCTCTTTTTCCTTGTTTTCTTGTTCATTCATCAAGTCACACAAAGCTTTCAACATGTTGTGGAATTTCTTCTACTATTTCCTACCTAATACTCATATTACACATAGTTTCTTACTCTAATTTAGAATTTGTATTTTTATCCATTTCTTTTTCCTTTATAACTCATTTTACTATCATTTATCATTATGTCATCATAACTTCAAGTTGATTAGACATAGCCTTTTGATACAAAGCTATGATGTTTATGTTATGGAATATTTTTTAAAATTTATTATTATATTAATCCAACACTACTATCTATTCTTCATTAGAATATTTTATTTCTCTAGTATTTCTTTGCATTCATGCATTGTTAGATCTTGTTTTTACATCATACAACAACTCTAATATACTCAAGGATGTTGTAGTTAGAAACTTAATGCTTAACTAACTCAACTTAATATTTTGTAATAATTTTTTCATTTAATAACATCTATGAATGAAACACCACCAAATTTACATGTTGTAACTATTTTTCATCATGTAGTTTCCACCCCATCAAACCCAAGGCAAAACTTGATTGTAAACATGAAGATTGTAACCAATGAGGGGCAATCTCATGTATCTCATACTTTTGGGGTTGCAAATGCCTCATAAGTGGTCAAAGCCTCATATCCCAAGTGGAAAAAGTCATGTATTGTCTATATTTTGGCTTTGGGATTTAATAATGCCTTTTGGGATGCCAAAAATGGTAATTAGATGGGTTTTATGGGGGGCTTGTAAATGCATGTATGGGAGGTGTGGTTCACCTACACCCACTATAGAGGCATATATCTCACATACCCCTAGCATGGAAGGGTACAACCCACCTGATCCTAATGTGGAGGATGTGGTAGTCATCATGAATAGTGTGGAGGGTGGTTTGACCTTCTCCCCTAATGTTGAGTTCCATCCTCCTGGCATTGGCGCACCTATGCATCATTGAACTTAGAAGGGCAGGGGGGTAGAATAAGTTCCAAAAATTTAAAATTATTTGGAAAAAGCACACACAAAAAATTTAATGTGGTTTCCAAACTTTTGTAGTCCACACTCAGAGAGTAGATCGTAAGCACACCTCCAGACTTTGTTACTCTCAAATGTGGTTTGAAGGGTACCACACCCTGTATAAGCTCTAAGCTTTTCTTTGGAGTGATTCTGAGAAGATGTCTACTATTTCTTAGAGATGTCTTTGCCTATGCATCCTTCAAGTCTACTAATATGTGTACTATTTATTGAATATGTCTTTCTTCACCTTCATTTGCATGATGAATTCTTTGATCCTTGCTCATTACCTTGCACTTCCACATGCTTCAATGATGATAATTTTTCTTGTAAGTTATTTGGTCCTTATCCACATGTTTTAAAATCTTTCATGTTTACTTGAGACCTTGCGAATGACCTTTTCCTTTGAGCTCTTCTTTTGTCTAAACTAGTTCATTCCTTGTTGTCTCATCTTTGTCCTACAAACACAACAACCACACAACCTTTATCTCCATTTTACTTAACATTTAGACACATCAAAAGGTCCACAATCTTCCCTTTTTTGGTGATGTTTAAAACTTAAAGAAATGGTTTAGTGAATCATACAAATATAACCATACTCAGATCCTTTTTGAACAACATCAAAAAGGATAGAGCACATAAACTAGCTAAAGAATCATCATAAAAGAGCAACATCATATAATATGCATAACCAATAACATGTGATAATCCTAAAGAGATAAAAACATTTAGCTAAGTAAGAATATTAGTTAAATATTATACATCTTTCAACACTAAGTAAAGCTACCTCTTAATTTTTCAAGAATTGATCTGAGCATTTTAGGTGATATTCAAAATTAAAACTTGAAGTGAAGTATAATTCTTGAAGATCAAGTAACCTATCTCTAAACCAATAAGTCATTAGTAGTAAATATCACATGATTCTTTAATTTTCTAATAACCTTCGTTAGCAAAATAATAGAGCATAGAAATTTTTATGATAAGGAGAGTATAGCAACAAAACTTCTTAAACATATTTGTATGACATGATTTGAAACCATCCATGCCAAATTTTAAATTGTTAAACTAGAAAATACATCTCAAGGCAAACTATTCAAAGTATGTTTCAATCAAAACTATAGATACTTTTTCATAAAAAGAATGATCATGTTCATGCTCATATTGTTATAAGGAATATCATCAATTATTTTCATTCTTTCATAAAAAAAATAAGTACTGCTTGCTTCAGTTCATGCTTGAATATCGAATAGGTGAGTTGATGATACATTGAGATCTACTCTTTTCTGTTCAAAAATAAGAAGCTACAACTAATCGTAAAAGGACAAACAACAAATAATTTGATGACAAAGACCAAATCAAGCAACCTATCTATTTGAAAAAAAATATCATTAAAACTTGTATCTCTATACTCAACTAGAAATCTTGAACTTGGAAAACATCAATAAAAGGATATGGAAGCCATGCGAGAAACATGCATATTCTACTTTTAAGATAAGGAAATGCAACAAAAACAATCATTTATCAAAAAAAATGATAATCATGTGAATAGAGAATATCTATATATTCATATACCTCATTTCTTACCAAAGAATATCATGAGCACAAATCTAGGACTTTGCCATCCTCTTAAACAAAAAATGCCTCTTGAAGTTCATTTCTTGCTCATTGTGGAATATTTTGCTATTTGATTTTTTCTTGGTTGAAGTCTCTAAATACTCCCCCTACATTGGTGACCTCTAGATGATGATTGATAATAAGGAACAAGATCCCCCTACACATGTGTAGCTCTTCTTTGGCTTTTAAGATCAACTTGTAATCTTTGTAAATCACAAAAGCACTACAACTGTAAGTCAACATTAAGATCAATTGTGGAGACTAAGGTCTCCAATCAGTAATATTAATAGAATTTTCATAATCTTGTCTTATGTCATAAATAGCAAAAATATCCCAAAGGACATGAGCTTAGATGAAGATCATCACAAGAAGTTCAAATTAAGCAAGATTGAAAGTAAGACAAAAATCAAAAAAAATTACTACAAGATGCAGGTCCAAGGGAAATTATTACAAGTGCTACACTACATATTTCCATAAACCCAATTCTATTAAGCTCAAAGAGATACTCTAAAAAAATCATTCCAATGATTTTCTGATCTAAACAAGATAGTAATTTTGGACTTCTCAAATCATATACTTATAAATTAACTAGTAAGCAAAGAGATGGAACCCTACCTTGACTTATCTTACTTTTGAATGAGAAGAGAACATCAATGGAGTTTGAGACGAGATCCCCTATCATGATGTACCTCCTCATCCTTACGTTCTCTTTCATTATGTTGTGTATATGATGTCTCTATTTGTTCATGTTCTTTATGATAGAACCCTTGATCACTTATTTCATCCATTTTTGTTCTCCACTTCTCTTTATTTTCAACTACTAGTGCCTACACAATTTCCTTACCAAATCCTTTTTGACAATGATAAGCATCAATATTGTTTTGATCATCATGAGAATAATTAAGGGTTTTCTTACTACCACAATTTTTACATACAAATAAAGTATTCTCCTCATGATCAAAATTATCAAACTTGGCTATGCTTGAGCTTGAATTTTCATGTGTAACATCCTCCAAAATCTTTGGCTATTTTTCAAAAGTCTCCTCGTCTTGAACCTTTCTAAAATCCTTATTAAAAGAGGTTAGTTGTTGAATCTCAGCTTTTATGTCTAAGATCTCTTCTTTCACTTTAGAATGGATAGCATCTATCATATAAATTACAAATTTCTTTACCTTTTTAATCAAAAAATATAAAAGGAAAATTTCTTCTTTAAATTCACTATACCTTTCGTCACACTTAATACCTCGTTTATCTATATGAGAGCAATTTTCATCTATAAGTGTCATGCATATGAGATGTGAATCATTAGAAGAATTTGATGCTTCTTATTCACTTTTCTTACCATTATCCCAACTTGTATAAAAGTTTGTATTTTTCAATTCCTCATCATTGGATTTATTCTTTGGCTATACCTTGCTATTACTAGAACATTCGAAGGCCATATGGCATCTTCCTCTACAAACCCAAGATTCTATGGAAGAGAAATCTAAGTTAGAATTAAAAACATTTTACCTCTTTCTCTACCTTTGAACAAATTAGGTCTTTGTTGAAATGCCCCCTTATTTCTTCTTGTTAGCAATCACTATAGCTTTCTTAAGAGAAAGGAAATCTCATCTTCACTAGCCTCATCATGCTCATTGAACTCCTTCTCCTTGGAGGCTGTCTTTAGAGCAATAGGTCTTTCTTGGATTTCTCCTCTTATGAGATTCATTTCATAAGCAATGAGAACACTTTGAAGCTCCTTAAATTTTAAAGTTGAAAAATTTCTAATTTCCTCCATAGTTGTGACCTTTGTTCTAAACTTCATTTGTAGAGTTCTAGTGATCTTGATGATGACATTACTCCTAGGAAAATCCTTTCTATTGCCTCTAATAGCTACAAAAAGATAATTTGCTCTAGAGAAATAATATTTTATTTTCTCACCTTCTCTTATCTTAAGCTTATCATATTCACTTTGTAAAACTAACAATTTTGATTGCTTAACAATAGAGGTTCCTTTATAAGTAGCTTCTAAAGTTTGCCAAATTTCTTTGGCCATTTTACATTTTTCTACCCTATTAAATTTAGATTTATTCAAAGAACAATATAAAAAAAAATTTACTTTTGAATCAAACATGAACTTATCTTTCTCCTCTTGTGTCCATTTGTTGCAAGGCTTGATGATGTCAATGGAGCTATCAACATGCAAATCATAGCCTTCAAGAATCAACTCCCATACTTTAAACTCCATGGATTCAAAGAATCATTACATTCTAGCTTTCCAATAGGTAAAGTTAAATCCGTCAAACATTGGTGTCTTTGTGTAAGATGTTCCATCCATTATTCACTCTTTGAAGTTGATGACAAAGAAGAGTACTAGGCTTTGATACCACTTATGGATCATTTAGCTTAGAAGGAGGGATGAATAAGTTTCCCAAATTTAAAATTCTTTGGACAAAGCACACACACCATATTTAATGTGGTTTCCCAACTTGGGTAATCCATACTAGAAGGGTAGATTGCAAGCACACCTCCATACTTTGTTACTCTCAAATGTGGTTTGAAGGGTACCACACTATGTACAAGATCTAAGCTCAACTCTAAAGTGATTCGATGCTATGAACTCAGCCTTTGTAAGATCTAGAAAAGCTTAGAAAGTGGTTTTTAGGCTCCCACAACCTTTACAATCTTGAGCTCTACTTTGTAGTGTTGTGGTGCTACACCAACACTCAATCCCATAAGATCTCGATAAACTCAAGCAAGATGCCTTCCTGTAAGAAGCACATTAACCCCGCATGGCAACAAGGATTGGGTCTGCTATTTTTCACCATTTTTAACTTTTTTCCATTTCCATTTACTAGAATTCATACTTTTAATCATCCATCTATATTTTATATCCAACCTCTTCAACATTGTAATAATTTCCTTCCAATAGTTTACCAAATTTTCTTTCACATTCACTGACAATGAATCTAGCCAATAAGCCTTGAGGATATACAACCCCAAGGACCCTACTATCATTAAGTGTAGGCAGTATTTGTGGCTTAGGTGGCAAAGTCCTAATCTATTTTCATAAAAGAAGATTGCTACAATTACATTTGTGCCAAAATGTAGGCTAGCATGTCGATTCCACATGTGGATGCAAAAGCCAAAAGGGACTTTGAGATCATACATCAAGAAAGGAAGGAAAACATCCCTTCCTTGTATGACCAAATTCTCCTCAATGGCACCTATTCTTGCATCCTATCATAGTTTATTGAAATGAATGAAGAGGATGAATAGCATAGCTTGAGGAAGCAAGAGGAAGAGGATGATGAGTTTAGGATAGAATCTAAGCTCAAAAACCTTCTAGGTGGGTTATTCTAACAAATAACTCCCATGGCCATAGAGCCTTCATCTACCTCCTTTATTTTCTCCATTGGCCAAATGCCACCAACCTCTACCCCCTTCTACCCAATCACATTCATTCCCACACTAGTCATCATTGCGCACCAAATACAATTGATGGTATAAGCAACTGTGTTTCACTTTGCCATGTCATTCATCACCTAGCCTAGGTTAGCACAACCATCATTACTAATGATTACTACCAACAACCCATTGACCTCTTAGATTGGATCCACCATGGGATCCCAAGTAGCCCATGGGTCACATACCTCTTTTTTTTTTTAGCTGTGCCTCAAATACTAATACAAACATCCTTTTCTCTATATATCCCATCAACTACCATTGTAACACAACCTCTCCCCTTTGTCCCACAACTAATAGCAAGGCCACAAGCCTCTTATTAAATACCACAATCCTTCATTTAGACCCTATAGCCTACAGGGGCATGACAAGGCTTGGATCAAGCCTTGCATATGATCTAGGACCTAATGGAGGAGTTGAAGAGGCTCAAAGCCTCTACCTTTCAAAGTGTCAAGATCATGGATTTTTACCAAGATGACCCTATTAGTTCTATGGTCCCACCCTTGATGCTACATACTAGTGTCCCTATCCCTTAGTTTATGAAATATAATAATGAGAGTAATCCTAATAGTCACCTTATAACTTTTCATTTAGAGTGCATGCTATTACAAGCCTGGCCACATACTATTATGAGGATTTTTCCTATGTCCTTGACTAGGAAATTGCTTTACTAGTATCACCTCCTACCTAGAGGATCTATATACTCTCTTGAGGACCTAATAGCCCAATTCATCAACTACTTTAATTATAACTTGACGTATGACACCATACTTGACCAACTAATGAAGGTTAAGCAAGAGTCCCTTAAACCAATGCAAAAGTTCATCCAATAATGGAATGGTCTACTAAATGAGATACCAAATCCTAGAGCCAAACCACACCTTTTGGCCATATTCAAGAGTATGGTCAATAATTTTATTAAGTCCAAGTTTTGTTACCTTTACCCACAATCACTTAGCTAAGCCTTCTCTTAGATAAAAAACATAGAGAATGTTGCAAAGGCCAGTCATGACCCTACCTACATGGCATAAAAAGTCAAAACAACCAAAATGACAAGGAGAGAGGCAAGCATAACAACGTGCTAGTGGAAACTATAACCAAAGAGGCCAACATAACCAACTGGAAGCCAAAATCCAATTCACCAAAGGCCCTTATTAACAACTAAGATAACCAATCATCAACCTCTAAGGCCACTGCAACAACTACACCTAGGCCAAACTTTGAGTAGAAGGATCGTAGCAAGTACACTAACTTACCCTTGAAGCCATCTAAACTACTAGATCAACTATTGAAGAGTGGATGTATATAATATAAACAAATGATTGAAGTTGCTTGAAAGGAGCATGAGTGGCTATGCAAAATAGCTAAAGACCCCACTCAAGCGACAAAGGATGACCCTCAACTACCTAGGTACTTTAAGCTAAACCACTTTTTCCATTATCATCAATTACTCGATCATGATACTAACTTCTTCCTTATAGTGAAGGATGACTTGCAAAAGATGATAGATAGGGAAGAGTTGGTTCTAGATGCCTTCAACCTAGTCCAACCATAGAATTAATTGATGCAAGTGTGTAAGGACCCATTGAACACTAATAATGATCCCTATGTTATATCAGTGTTCAACATCAATTACAATTAGAGACCAAAGAGGGAATCAC
>MNCI01006307.1:268812-278912 GCA_015680685.1 Gnetum montanum
ATGAAAGGGCCTCTTTAGCTTCCACCAACTCAAGACCCCCTTTTTTTGTGAGAGTATCATCACAAACATCCCTAAGGGAGCCTTTTGTCATCAAGGTTCCCCAGCCCAACCCAACCCATCCAACCTGCACAATTAAGTAACAGCCTCCTATGGTGGCTAATGCCACAGCCTCTTCCTCCCAGACAATCAATGATAACCCAAAAGCCTCAACCAAGAAGAGGAAGAAGCCTAACAATAATAACAATGACCAACAAGCCAAGTTATGGAAGGAAGTGGGTCCACTGAAGCCCACTTCCATATCCTCAACACCCATGACTTCTACCACCCAAGTTACTTCTACAAGCAAACCATTGAAAGAATACAAGAGCTAAGAGAACAAGAAAGAGATAAATCCATAACAACCTAAGGCTAAAGTATGCATTTTGGGGTACATGGAGGAAGTGAAGCATAACTAGTATGACAAGCACACAACCAATGATAAGAACTTTCTAAGTGTGATGGAGTAAGTCAAGTAATCCCTCAAATAGAAAAATACAACCTTGAGCCTGTATGAATTCATCATGACTTCCACTATACATTGTGAACTGATAGTCAAAATGTTGACTTATATCCTTGTTAGCAAGGACATCCCTACTAATGAAGAATCCATCCATGTGGTAATGGTTTCTTCTTCATTGAGGAAAAAGAAGTCAACATCACTAGTGTTTTGTGATAACAAAGTCAAGACCAACCCCTAAAATAGTGAAGTAACTAGGGCTCCTCTTTTCATAACCATACACATAGGGAAATACAAGGTGGATCAAGTGAATGTTGACAATGGGGTTGCAACTAATGTTATCCCATCCACCATTTTTGAGTGCTTAGGCTTGACTAAGTAAATACAATATACAACAACATTGACTCTCAAGTCCTTCAATGGGTCAAGGGTATGTGTCAAGGGGTATATCTCCTTATATTTTGTGGTGGGGAAGCAATTCCCCATAACCATAAATTTATTGATAGTGGAGTAGACACTAGGATTTAACCTTATCCTAAGAAGACCTTGGTTAGCCTAATTACAGGTTATGTCTTCACCTATCCACCAAGAGATTCACCTTCCTTACAAGAGAGGTGAAATCATCATTCACAATGATAATGCGGTTTCCCTAACTATTAAAAATGTGGATATAGAGCATGGGTCTAAAGTCGAGTTCCAAGAGAAAACTCCCAACGACAAAGTCCAATAGCCTAAGAGAGCAGAGAAAGACAAAAGCAAAAACAATGAACGATAGGACACACTATGGGAAGAGCTTCTTTTTAACATCATTAATGAAGGAGATCGAGAATACAAACTCATGCATAATAGTCCTTATATGTTTCCTACCTTTTAAAGATTAGGAAGAATTTACACAAGTGATGTGCATCTCTAAGCCTTCCACATTATGTCCTCGTAACCTTTGTAGCCATGTACCAATAGCCAATTATCCTAGATTTCCTTTGTTGCTTATTGAGTCTTTTTGTTTTCTTTATTTTAACCTTTTTTAGTGTGTAGCCTAAAGACTTTTATTTTCATTTCTATTTATTATAGCCTTTTTTCTTTCTTTATTTTCTTTATTTAGCATGATATAAACTAGAAAACCCATAAAAAATTTAAAACAAAAAATCACAAAAAAATAAATATGAGTTTCCTTTCAACCTAGGCCCACCATGGTCTAAAACTAGCAACATTATATGGCCTACCATGGTTTCAAACTAGAAAAACAAACATACCATCAAGGGTCCACCATGGCCTAAAATTAGCAAGCAACCCTCATCCTATAGCCTTTTTGTAATCTTATAGTTTAGCCATTTTTTACATAATCAATGTAGCCATTCTTAACATAATTATTTACAACATTTATAGCCTTAGAACTTTAAAATAGTAAATTCATTAATAACATATATAGCTAAAACTTAAACTTAAACTTAAAATTTAAAACATTTTAAGAAAAAAATATATAGCCATGGCCACACACTCTATGGTATAAATATTAAAATAATAAACTATAAGTATCAAACTATCTACAACTCAACTGTTGGCCAACATTGGCCATATAACATCTAACATGGAAAACTAAAATAAAATCAACAAGTAGTATTGTCACATTAAGCATCTAGTGGTGCTAAGGGGTCATCTAGAAGAGGAGGTAAAATGACTAAGGCATAGTAAAACATAGCTCTTACCAATCTTAGGTGAAACCTATTGTAGCCAATTGATGATGTCCTTTGTCACCCCATGCATGAATTCTATCTTGTTTGGGACCTCTATCCATGGCTTCAAATGAAACATGGATATAGAGGCCCTTGCTGATGACTCGGGAACTACAATAAACATAAAAATTATCAAGAGGTTACAGCAAAGACTAAGCATAAGAACATAGGCTATAATGAGTGGAACTAAGACATAGGCATAGCTAGATCCTCATCCTCATCAAGGATGATGACTAGGAGCTCTCAGGGCAATGGCTCATCAAACAAGGCATCTAGATAATCCATGTCAATGTTGGCCAACCCTTTAGCGTCATGTTACTGCAAGAGTTCCTCTTCTACACATCTTTGTTCCTATATTTCTATCATTCAATAGCATGTCTGTGCTTCTCCCTCACATGCCTCTGCTCTTCCTTAGCCACAACAACTTGAGCTACCATCTTGTAACACCCTACCCTAGCTAGGGTATGGTAATGCTTGGTCATGGGACGTGATATCACATGGGCCACAATATCGCATCCCCCATGATATCGCATCTTCCCCTGCGATATCACGTATGCAATATCACAGCACATCACCAAATCTATAAATAAGAGGTGGCTCTCACTTGTTTCAACATCTAGATCTAGACTGTAGCCAAACTCTTGCAATTTTTCCCTTCCAAAGATAGAATAATTTCCATGTGCCCATCGTAGGAGTCCCAAAGTGAACGGATCTTTATTCAAGAAAATATTGTACCTAAGCACAAGTTTGTGTACGGAAATAAAGATGAACTTTTGGATAAACCTTGCAGTGCATGGACTAAGCTAAATAGAACTTTAATTACTATTATTTATTGTTGATCATTTAAATGCTTTATTAGTTAATTAAATCTCTCTCAACCCTTAACTCCTAGTTAAGTGCATTCAATATGACCGCTTCGAGCACATGCGTTACGCTTGGTAATCCCAGCAACGAATAGTGTTTGGTAATCCCAAAAGGTTGCATTGGTTTAGGCTGTGAATGGTAAGTGGGATAGATACTGATGCTAGGCTTTAGAACTTAGTTGGTTAAAGTTAGTTACTTAGTCTCTTCACCCTTTCCCTCATTAGCATAGGCAATAAAAACATAAAAGATATAAAAGTCACATACCTCAGACTTACTTAACCATACAACTATGACAAATACAAGTAAGTCTAGGAAGACAATGAATGATTAACCTTAAGTGTTCCATAAGACGTGTAGGCACTTAGTCTGCAGAGTTCAACCGAATCGCGTGTGTAACCCTCGTATTCATATGGTTGAGTGTAGGGGTACCTCACCACTCATCATTGGCACTGTTGCCAGGGACTAAGTTGTTTGTGCACTAAGTAGAACATATGAAATCATCCATGTCATTGGGAAGCTTAAACAAACCCTTAGGGTTAATCAGAAGAAAATTTAAACAACGGTCAACAAAACACTGAATTAAACTAAGATGTCTTCTTCTCATAAAAGAACTTCACCACCTAGGGATCACACAAGAGACAGTCGATGGTCCAACATACATAACCGCAAACTGCCAGTTCCTCAATAGTATCGAGTGGTATATACTCATCTCGATGAGTATATACCTGATTTCACTTTTATCCTACATCAGGATGAACAACTGCGTTGGCATGATTTGCAAGGTAACATAGTGTTACCCCAAGATCGTACAGTCCCCAACATGCTCCTTCGTGCTCTTGCATAGATAGGCATGATGCAGCTATACGCTGAATACATTACATATGATCATGATACAAGGGATTACCATCCCACAGCAGTGCAACATTTAAGGGACTTGTGGCAGGAGAGCCACCATACATTGTTGAAGGGCAAAGGAGTCCTGCACATCCTAAGCGAAATTGGAGATGGTGAACCAATTATAATAGGTTTTCCATCAAATGATGTTCCCCCTACTAACGATGGTGAGGAGGTAGGGTATCAAAACCTACACTCCACGATTCACAAATTGGGTTCTAATTCCCATGAGCACCAAGTGTTCAATGAGGAAACACAAACACATGATAAGGACGGGCATTCGAATCATCATCATGATCGGGACCATAACCATCGAAGAGAAGGTAACAAACATTGTCATTGTGATGGTTCCACTTCTTCTTCCCCTTCATCACATCATTCACCCTCTCCTTTCACATCAGGACATAGTCACAAAGAGCACAACGGTGAGGATAAGGGTAAGGATAGGCAAGATGAGAGACCTCAATGAGAGACTCGAGAGAGAGGACTAGGGCATTCGAGAGAGTCAAGGAATAGAAGGAAAAGTAGGGAACCACATAGGCATCATAGACATCATGAGAGAGATGACCATGACAAACCCCTACTAGCAACCCAGAGTATGTTAGACATTATGGAGGCTATGAGGATACCTACAAGGCACCAGAAAGATAGTCAAATCAAGAGACTAGACATGAATAATATCCCACAGTTTGAGGGGAGATATAATGCTGATCTGCAGAATCACTTACAGGCATTACACAATGCCTGCACCTTGCAAAATATTGAAAACAAGTGGTAGAAGTTAAAGTTGTTCCCTAGGACACTCATAAAAGAAGAAGAGAGTTGGTACTGGTCCTTAGAACCAGAATCCATTAGACGATGGAGTACGATGTTAGAGTTGTTTAACAATAAATACCAAACGTACTCTAGAGTGTCCAACTTGTGTAAATAGATCCAAGGATGGAAGCAAGGTAATCACAAACCCTTGGATGCTACCATGGGCCAATATTATGCATTGCTACATTGTTGCCCGGGCCATGGTTACGCACAATGGGATCAACTTTTCCATCTCGTAGATGGGCTAAGACACGAAACTAGGAGAACCCTTGGGACATATGCCCAAGGGAGATTTTTTAAACTTAGGTTCCATGAAGTTCATAGGCTATTGGAGAAAGTAGCTAAAGAAGAATGGGAGCTACAAAAAAGAGAAAGCACGAAAGAGTATAATTGTGATCCTTCCCTCCAAAAGAAGGGAGTAAGATTCTGTGAGGAAGAGGATGAGTCACCACTCGAGGAGTTGGTGAATAGAAAAACCTTTCTACTTTAGAAATTAATAACCAAAGTGTTGGCTAAGGTAGATCAAATGTGGGACTCCTTAGATAGTAGATTTGAAACCATTTTAAAAATCATAGAAGAGTCTAAGGAATGAAGTAGTGACCAGGATAATAAAAAGCGGAGAGATTTAGGCCATGCACATGACAAGGGTAAGGGAAAAATGACTATCATCGATGAGGTTGTGGATTTGGATACAAACAATGACAGTGGATGTGAGATCTACCAATATGACCATCCTAAGGGATGTTGTCCAATAATATCACATTTGTAAGAGTCTAGGGTGTATGCACTCAACCCAAGACTTAATAAACAACAGACACCCCAAAGGTTACCTTATTCCCAAGGTAACCAAAGATAATTCCACCAATTGTTAATGTACTATCCAAGTGGAACCCCACCACAACCTATCAGGAAACTCCAACAATGGCAATACCCATAGTCATGGGGGATGCCACCGCCTAGGCAACAATACCCTTACTGGCAACCAGATCCTTATGGCTACTACGTGCAACAACCGATTTCTCCAAGTGACTCTATGGGTCATGCAAACCCACAATGTCACTACCAAGTTCAAGAGTATTTTAGGACTCCCTCTCCTAGAAGAGACACTCCACATGCATACCATCCTCCAAATCCATCCGCCACTCTTATGCCAATAGTTTTGCTACCACCTACTCCAACGATGCAAGGGAAACTCCCCACTCAACTGTAGCAACATAATGCTACGAGAGCTATAAACCTTTGGCCTACTACTGGTTCTGACAACCGTATGAAGAGAAGACCTTTCTTTAGAACCAAAAGCCCAAACAAGCTCTCACCAGCACAAGTAGTTGAGTCTATGACCACTCCTCCATCAAGAAAGGCTTTGGAGATCCCTTCAAACCAACAACAGAGCCCAACATACACGGTTATGTTAACACATACCATTACTAAATGGATCAAGGTAGGCCACCTTCCCAGGAAACTCTCTGACCCTAGAAGTCCCTTAATCTACCTCCAAGTTGCTGGGAACAAACCACATAAGGCTCTTCTTGACTCAAGTTCTGGAGTTAACTTAATCTCACAAGAAATGTATCAAGCCTAAAACCTACCCTCACTCAAGAAGAGAAATATTCAATTAGAGCTGGCTGACTAGTCCATCACTATCCCTTTGGAACTTGTGGAGGACATTATTACCACTATGTGGTTGGTCATACCCAACTGATTTCCTAGTGATAGAAGTCAAGAATAATAAATGGGACTTCCCAATTATAATGGGGAGGGCATGGCTCAACACCATCAATGTGTGCCTAAGGATCCACAATATTTCCTTGGAAATATCTAAGGAAAATATTTATGGAAAGATCGAGAGGAAGAAAGTTCCATGCATCACATACAGTGACTCTGAGAGTGATGACATACAGGAATGCTCAACATCTCCTGTATGCAACTGGTATGCCCAAGGAACTTAGATACAAAGGTTCCTGTATGTAATAACGACATCACAAGAAAACACCTAGTGGTTGATAGCTAATAAGAAGAGTAATTCACCAACATGCATGGAATTGACTGGGGCAATGACTTGTAACCACAACAAAAGAATAGATACATTGGAGCATGAGCATCACCGACTTCCACCACTTAACCTAAAAACATCCATTGGGAGAAGTTGGACACTTCTAAGAAATTCAAACAAATGCTCATTATTTCGGATCTCTCCCTTTCAATTTAGTCATGGGGGAGATGACCACCTATGCTAATCATTCGAGGCCCTCAGTTTGTTTTAAGTTTTTGTTTTACACTTTTTTTTATAAATTTATTTAACTTTTCTTATTTTTTATTTACAACATCATTATACTTTTTCATTTCTTGTGTCTCTATGTGTGTTATCCATCTTGTAAGTTTTTCACCCAATAAGTACTCTTCATGATGGTATGAACTATTTTTCTATTGGTTTCTAATGTTTTTTTTTTTTTACCTTTAAGTTATGATGTTGATACTAAGGTGTGTTTCTTTTGATATAGCAGGCAATGAGTCCACATCATCCACACATCCATAAATTTCTATGGTTTCTCTTGGCTTGGAACTGTACAGTCCCCTTTCTTCAAAATAATAAGAAATATCAATGAACCAATGACTGGGCATTTCTCAAAATAAGGAAAGACTCAAGGATGGAAAAGGGTGTGGCTTCAAGGGAAATTGATGCATTCGTGTTGGCCATCCTCTTGGGTTCTTGGATGTTTTCTTCTTGATTTTTCTTCCCATTTCGATGTTACCCAATTATCAGGAAGCTGAGAAAATAAAAATAATAATTCTTTTCATGGTGTGGTTCTCACGCAAAAACATAAAAAAACAACAAACAAACAAAAACAGTGAGAATTCAAAGCACACCCCTTAGACGAAATAATCATTTGGGCTACAAGCACTAGTTATGGAACAAAAATAACATGTTCCCTCTAACTAAGGCCCTTCTCACTTCTTGTTCTCTTCTTCTTCATTTTTCCAGAATGGTAGGAGCTCTTGGGGGATGTATTCTTGTTACTCTAGTGGATGGATGGGCCGAATTTGTTAATGCGAAGTCACTGAATGTGGTTTGTTTGAGGCTAGATTTGGAATGAGATCTACCAAGTCACATTAATCATTAAACACACAAGGGGTTGTACATCACCTTGTTCTTGAGATTCCATTCCATTCTCTTCTTTCCATCCTTCTTTCCCCATTTTTCACCTCATTGCCAGTTATATCATTAGTGTATATTTTGGTTAATGCATTGTTTTCTTTTTGGTAAATTCTTGTGGTTAAGACTTTAACTCTTGTTCCAAATGACATTCCCAGAGCCTATGGACTCTTTGAATGTGGGTTTGTTAGGGCATTAAGGGCATGAGCCTACTTTGGGGAGGACCCACTAGTATTCCTATTTGGTACACTAGTTAAATTCTTTACCTTAACATTTTTGCAATCCACTCTATTTTGTTCATTTCCATCTTGACATCCACTTCATCAACATTACAATTTTCTCTTTTTCTCTATCTTCCTTATTTCTTTTATTTTTGTCCATTTTTTCGCTACCAAAGGTTTGCTCTTAGTCATGGGGGTCTTGGTCCAATTTTTTCGATTTTCTCCTAGCCCCTACACCTTCAGTAGTCACCAATCTTATATATCCGAATCTGTACCAACCATACCACAACTCAGCCAATGGACCTCACACTGAAGCAAGGTATCAATTGCATTATGATTCATTTACCCTTGCTAATATAAGATTGTGTTGTATGTGCAGATGCCAATCACGCAACAATGGATTGGATCTAGAGGGAACACTTGAAATGGATCAGTGCTGAAGCAGCTATGCAAGGAGCAAGATCGATGATGCGCTTATGGATAGACAACGAAAAGTGCAATCTTGGCATTAGCAACAGCAAACTTCTTTTTTCTTCTCTCTTCCCTCTCAGCTGCCAATTAAGGCCTAATGTCAAATGTATAAAGTGTTCACTCTTGTTGTCGTGAACACCAGTTTTGTCTTTTTCTGTAATGATGATCCATTCACATATCATCCCATTCACCATTAGTTCCATTCAAGTCAATAATCCCATACCTTCCCAATATTTTGTAAGGAACTCGAGGATGAGTTTTTCTTTAGTCATGGGGGTATGATGGGATGCAATATTGCATGGTCCGCGATATCGTGTATGCGATATCATGTCTTCCCCTATGATATCGTGTATGTGATATTGCAGCACATCATCAAATCTATAAATAAAAGGTAGCTCTCCCTTGTTTCACCATCTAGATCTAGACCATAGCCAAACTCTTGTAGTTTTTTCCTTCTAGAGATAGAATAATTTCCATGTGCCCGCAATAGGAGTCCCAAAGTGAATGGGTCTTTATTCGCGCAAATATTGTACTTGAGCACAAGTTTGTGTATGGAAATAAAGATGAACTTTTGGATAAACCTTGTAGTGCATGGACTAAGCTAAATAGGACTTTAATTACTGTTATTTATTGTTCATCATTTAAATTCTTTATTAGTTAATTAAATCTCTCTCAATCCTTAACTCCTAGTTAACTGCATTCAGTACGACCGCTTCGAGCACGTGTGTTATGCTTGGTAATCCTAGAAACGAATAGCATTTGATAATCCCAGAAGGTTGCATTGGTTTAGGGTGTGAATAGTAAGTGGGATGGATACTGATGCTAGGCATTAGAACTTAGTTGGTTAAAGTTAGTTACTTAGTCTCTTCACCCTTTCCCTTATTATCATAGGCGATAAAAACATAAAAGATATAAAAATCACATACCTCCGACGTACTTAATCATACAACTATGACAAATACAAGTAAGTCTAGGAAGACAATGAACGATTAATCTTAAGTGTTCCATAAGGCGTGTAGGCACTTAGCCTACGGAGTTCAACCGGATCGTGCATGTAACACTCGTATTCATATTGTTGAGTGTAGGCTTACCTTGCCACTCATCACTTGGGATCAAGTAATCTTAGAACAAAATCATGATAACTAAAAACTAATAATGTGTTGAATACATGATATTAAGGAAGATCAAACTGCTTAGAAATTTCATACCACACCAAAACTAAACATACACTTCAATTGATTATGCACTACTCCACTAAAATACAAAAAAAAAGACATAAAGACGATCATTGTATATATAAGAGTACAAAGAGTTTCATACAATAATACATAGTCCATACTACTGTACATAAAAATATACATTAATCAAGCACTGAATATTTTTCCCTCCTCTACTCTCCCTCTTTGTGCTCATCTAGGTTACTATGCCTTTCACTTGTAATTTAAATAAAG
>MNCI01006307.1:278930-333655 GCA_015680685.1 Gnetum montanum
AATCATAACACATATTATCAATGATATGACTCACAAATCGATACTAACATATACATAGCCCATGTGGTCACTAGCATATCTGCACTCAGTGGAGCATGTGAAATGTTTCCATGAGTACTCATAATAGCCATTTCCTATAGGTATTTTAGTAATCTTTTATTTATCTAGCCAATTCTAGGGTCTATCAACCTATGACCTACAGGTACTAGCCTTCTAAAGGACTAGTGATAGGGATGAACACACATATGCCATGTACTAGTCGTAGGGATGAATACACCTGTGCTCTTCCACTCTCAAGATGAGGCCTAAGATAGGAGTCTCACCAATGCATCATAGCGGGGGTCAATTCATAAATACCTCAATTTTCCTCATCACCAATCAGTCCACACCCTCATGCTAGCACCACTTGCCAACAACCATCATAAGCATCATCATGAAAACATGTACACATTCTGACTATCTTAAGCCAACACATGTCATAAACACAAC
Source organism: Gnetum montanum (assembly GCA_015680685.1). Taxonomy (NCBI): domain Eukaryota; kingdom Viridiplantae; phylum Streptophyta; class Gnetopsida; order Gnetales; family Gnetaceae; genus Gnetum; species Gnetum montanum. The sequence continues at coordinate 279,420 of MNCI01006307.1, forward strand.
ACACCCAAACAAACATATCCACTCCTATCCACACCTAACAATTACATTCATTCCATGAAAACAATACCACAATTCGACAAAACAACATTAATACCTCGATATGAAAAAACAATACCATATTTCTGCATGTACTTCCATACAAATGACCACTATAAGAAAGTACTTCCCAAAACAATCCCAATAGTACTAATTTTACCTAAATTAGACTTATGGAAGAAAATTTATGCATGTTTAAAGTTTGATTAATAAAATAATATTTAATTACCACCAAGAAGGATTGGAACTCCTTAAAATTCTTATGCCCCAATAGACCCTGCAAATATCATATTCCAATCATACAAGTCTCATCAACATCACATATCATATTCTATAAGTCCATGTCATAACATATATCGACAATTTTAGGAAATAGAAAAAATAACATGTCCAAGCTCAATCTTTGAGCTATTCATCCCACATGCCCACATCGCATAATCATATATACTAATCTAGCACAAAAATATATGGAAAAGGTAAAGACAACCCACAAATTAAAATTATTAGGTAGAAAGGCTTAAACAAGTAGAAAACCCTCCAAAATTCTGTACGACTTTTTTTGCTCCCAACAGGTTCTACACCCATGTAGATATGAGTGTAGCAATGGCAAATCTAGGTTCAAAGTAAGCAAAAACCATCTACAAAGCTCAAAATTTAGAAAAATGTGAGACATAAGAAGAGAGAATAAAGAAAAATGAAAGAATAGGCTCTTGTGCATTTCTATTAACATGAATAAAAAAGCCAAGTTCCAAAACCAAATTTCTATGGGTAAGTGGTGGTGAGGCAATGGGTAAAGAAACAAACATATAACTTATACTTTTACTATATGCTTTGTATAAAACAAACCAATGATGCACTTATTTTCTCACATGATATGAGTTCACTTTTTCTTTTCTTTTTCCTTTTTAATTATTTATTAATTTTTAAAATGAACAATTTTTATAAGCTATCCTTGTTTTTTCCCTCCACAACTGATGCTGTAAACTTTAATCATTCGTAACAAACACACTGGTACTCCAAATCAAAATTGTTTGAACCTCTGAGATCTTCATCATATTCACTACACATTCACATGCTAAAACCACATCCAAACATCATGCAACATAGTCCTATAGTAAAAATTCCTAAATACCAAAATTGCACATAAATCACAAAGACATACTAGATAGGTGCTCTTATTCCCTAGTCCAAAACCCCTGCTAGCAACCTCACCTATCTAACACATCATACAAGGCTAATGTACATAATCACATTAGTTAAGCATGTAAAGACATCATAATCATAACATAAAGATGAAGCTTCATAATATGTAAAATACATTTATATTACATTAATGTGTTCCCGACAACACACCGGCACTCCACACCTAATATATAAATCATAAACATATGACCATACCTAATGTCTATAGATGGGATGTAACTTCCCTCCTTGAGAATCTTCCTCCCAGAAGATCTCATGATGGGCTACACACATCCCAGTCTCCACCTCCCAAGTTTCCTCTAAAGCCCCATGTCTACTCCATAAAATCTTAACCATAGGTACAACTTTACTATGTACCTATCTCAACATACAATCAACAATCTCTATTGGCTACTCAACATAAGTGACATCATATTGTAGTTGTATCCTTGAATGGTTAATCACATGATGTTCATCAAGCACATAATGTTGTAGCATACATACATGAAAAACATCATGTACATGTGCTAAATGAGGAGGTAATGCTATCTGATAGGCCACTCTCCCCATCTGTTGTAACACCTAAAATGGACCAATGTATCTAGGAGCCAATTTCCCTTTTCAGCCAAATCACATAAGGCCTTTCTAAGGAGAAACATGAAGAAATGCATGATCTCTAACTACAAACTCTAGTGACCTTTGATATCAATTAGCATATGCTACCGTCCTATCCTATGTAGCTATCAATCTATCTCAAATCTCCCAAACCATCTCTGTAGTCTACCTCACCAAATCTATGCTCACCTACTAATGATCTTTTATGGTATTAGAACATAAAGGTGTTCTACATGGCCTACCATATAAAATCTCATATGGTGCTACTTGAAAACTCTTCTAATAACTGTTATTATATGTGAACTTAGGTAATGGTAGCATTCGATCCCAACCTTCTCTATACTGCAAGGTACAAGCTTTCAACATGTTTTCTAGAATCTGGTTCACCCACTTGGTTTGACCATCAGTTTTTGGATGATATGTTGAACTTATATTCAGCTTTATACCCATATCCTTTTGAAATGCCTACCAAAAATGTGACATGAATCAAGCATCTCTATCACTAATAATCTATTGTGGTACACCATGCAACTACACTATCTCTACAAGAAAGAGATGTGTAGTTTCTACTACACTTACTAATGATCATGTGGCAAGAAAGAGGGTAGACTTTATCAACAAATCAACAACTACTAATATAGCATCACAACCACTATGAGCTCGTGGAAGACCAATAATGAAATCCATACAAATGACATCCCACTTCCACTAAGGAATATCATGGAAATGTAAATATCCCCTAGGTCTCTTATGCTCTATCTTCACTTATTGGCAAATTAAACATCAAGATACATACTCTCCTAAACTCCTCTTCATACTAGGTCACCAATACATCCATCATAAACTCTAGTACATTTTTTGATGACCTGGATGCATTTGGTATCTTCTCATGTGGGCCTCATCCATTAACTAAATTTGTAGAGCATCTAGAACACATACTCAACCATCCCTCCATAATACTCTGTGACTATCCATAGAGAGTAGTCTATTAGAGGTAATATGTTGCCTTAATTCTTGACACCATGGATCATGTTTTTGTTGCTCTTGTAACTGCTCTTACAAATCTAATTGGATTGTCAAGTTATTAAGCTTACTCACTACCCTACTCAATGCATCTACTACTTTATTAGTCTTGTCAATCTTGTATTTAATAGTGAAATTGAAATTAACAAGTAGCTCCACCCATATACGTTGTCACAAGTTTAACTATGGATAACTCATAAGGTATTAGAGGCTCTTATGGTTAGCCCAAGTAGTAACCTGCTCCCCATATAGATAATGCTACCAAATCTTCAATGCAAATATCATAGTACCCAATTCTAGATCATGCATGGGATATCTAGTTTCATGTGGCCTCAATTAACAAGATTCATAAGTCACAACCTGTCCATCCTACATCAACACACAACCAAATCCATCCCCTAAATCATTAGTACTAACATCATATGAATGCCTTGGTGTAGAAGATATTAGCATTGGAGTAGTCACCAATCTATGCTTCAACTCTTCAAATGCATCCTGACAAGCTGGGCCCCAAGTAAAGTTAGCCTCCTTCCTCAAAAATCAAGTCAAAGGGGATGTTATGCAAGAAAACTATTCCAAAAACCTTTGATAATATCCTACTAATCCAAATAAGCTTTGTACCTCCACTACTAATTGTGGCATACACTAATCACAAATGACTACAATCTTTACAGGATCCATAGATATATCAACTCTTGGCACCACATTTCCTAATAACTAAATCTCTAGTTGCCAAAATGAACACTTGGATGCTGAGCATACATTTGATACTCCCTCAAAGTCCATAAAACCATTTGCAAGTGCTCTACATGAAATTACTCATTAGGAGAATATACTAACATATCATCTATCAACACAATCACAAACTAATTTAGGAATGGTCACATCACATTGTTCATGAGGTGCATGAAAATTGTTAATGCATTTTTCAACCCAAAGGGTAGCACCAAAAACTCATAATGGTCATACCATGTTCTTAATACTATCTTTGATACATCATATTCACAAACCTACACTTGATGATACTCAGACTTGAGATTAATCTTTGAGAATACATGAGCTTTCCAAAGTTGATGAAACAAGTCATCAATGCATGGCAAAGGATATTTATCTTTCACATTCACCTAGTTTAACTACCTATAATCTATGCATATCCACAAACCCCCATCCTTCTTTTTAACAAACAGCACTGGTACATCCCACAGTGATACACTGGGTTGAATAATACCTTTATCCAACAATTCTTGTAGCTAAATCTTTAGCTCTACTATCTCTATTGGAGACATCCTATGAGGAGCCTTTGAAATAGGCTCTATACCAAGTCTAAGTTTGATCTCAAACTCAATCTCTTACCTTAGTGGAAAACCCAGTAATTCTAACTGGAATACATCAAATAATTCATGAACCACATGAGTTTGATCTCTATCCATGATATTTGTTTTATATCCCTTTTTGAAGGATCCTATAGTACATCCAAGAGGAGACCAAATCTAGGCGCATAGTCCTCAGATGCGTTTTTACCGCCATCAAAGCACACCAACAATCCAAACTAGAATTGAACTATGACAACCAATCCATCCCCAAAATTACATCATATATCCTAAGATCCATAACTTGTAAATCACTAACCCACTACACACCTTTTCATTCTACTAACACACCTATACGCACCTGATCAACTTAAGTTTCATGACCCCTAGTAGAAGATACTATTAACCTAGGAGAAAGAGAATGACATACAAGAGATATAGGATGTGCAACTATAGGATCTATGAAAGAATGGCTAACATATGGATCAAATAACATCAACACAGCAAAGCTGAAAATCATACCTCTCGTCTCCATCACTGTGTTTGGCTACACATCCAAAGGTTGATTTATTAAGGCATACATCCATCCTTGAGTCCTTTGGTCCCCAATTCTAGGCTGAGTGACTAGTGCTCCACATCCATCCTGAACAAGAGGTTATTATCCTCAACCTCTACCTCCTCCACTACTGCATACCTACTTTGGGCACTTCCAAGCTCGATGCTCTGGCTACCCACATGCAAAACAATTCTAGCAATCCCTCTGCAAATGATCAAGCTACCCACATCTATAAAAAACAATAGCTCCATGACCAGTTCCAATTATAGGATCACAAATAGATGTTGGGCAGTCTCCTCCATGGCCATGAGCTTGCTTAGAGGGGCCAAGCCTCTCTCTAGATGTCAGTCCTCTCTTCTACCCCTATTTCCTATCTCTATGCACTATATCTTCTCACTAACTCCTCTCTAAATCCATGGCTACTACTCTAGCTTCATCATAGAAAGTTAATGTAAGAGGTAATATGTGGTCCTTCAAAGATGGTCTCGAACCTCAAATAAACCTGTTCACTTGTGCCTCAACATTTGTGTGCATCTATGTTACATAACTACTCAGCTCAAAGAAACAAGCATCATACTCCACCACATACTAACTACCCTAATACAAATGGTAAAACTTGTCCTCCTTGACCTATGCATATTGGATAGAGACATAACAACCTTTGAAAGATGTTAGAAAATCATCCCATGCCACCTCTTGACTAGTCCATCCCTTGGCCTACTCTTTAGTCATGCACCAATGCTAAGAAATATCAACCAAATGATAAATTGGCAAGAAAGTCTACTAAAGCAATGAATAGCTCATTAAATCAAAAGCCTTTTGTAATTTTTCTAACCATCCTATAGCTACATTGGGATCCTCACTGCCATCAAATTCAAGAGGAACCAACTTCTAAAATTTCTCTACTATTTCCCTATTAATAGGCTACCTGTTTGATTCTCTTAAGCCTCCACTACTGCTACCACTTTCCACTTCCCTGATCATAGGAATAGGAGCATCACTAGCTGCAATATTCTATTGCAAGATCTATAACAATTATTTTGTAAGCTCTAGTTTCCTATTTGCAAGACCACTATTAGATGTTTAAGGAGGTTACTCCTATCCATCATTAGACCCTTCTAGTCTATGGGCCCCACCAGCATCATGACCATGTCTACTATACATCTTTGTAACCTAAAATCACAAATGGGTTAGTACCCCAACCATCATAAAACATTAGAGTAAACTAGTTCCAATACCATAATGTAACACCCCATCCTAACTAGGGCAGGGTGATGCCTAGGATCAAGTAATCTTAGAATGAAATCATGAAAACTAAAAATCAATAATGTGTCAAATACATGATATTAAGGAAGGTCAAACTACTTAGAAATTTCATACCACATCAAAAACTAAACATACACTTCAATTCATTATGCACTACTCTGCTAAAATACAAAAAAGCACATAAACACCATCATTGTATATATATGAGTACAAAGATTTTCATACAATGATACATAGTCCATACTACTCTACATGAAAATTAAGTCAATACACAAGTGAGTGGGAAGCCTTTACACTTCCCCTACTAGATGGTTGAAAAATGCTACACTAGAGGAGAAGAGTGGGATACAAGATAACCTACAACAACTGTTAGTCTTACACATGCTCAAAACAACACACACACCATATCATCCATAATGCTAACATACTATCATACAATCACAGATAAAGCCATGGTCCAACATCATCTATCTTGCTCATGTCATCATACCCATGATATACCATTAAATAGTCTATAATCCACATAATCATAATCCAATTAGAACACATATTATCAATGATATGACTCACAAACCAATACTATCATGTAAATAGCCCATGTGGTCACTAGCATATCTACGCTTAGTGAAGCATATGAAACATTTCCATGAGTACTCATAATAGCCATTAACTATAGGTCTTTTATTGATCTTTTATTTATCCAACTGGTGCTATGGTCCATTAACCTATGACCTGCAACAACTAGCCTTCTGGAGGACTAGCGATAGGAAAAAACATACCTATGCAACATACCAACCGTAGGGATGCATACACCTATGCTCTTCCACTCTCAGGATGAGGCTTGAGATAGAAGCCTCACTAATGTGTCATTGTGAGGATCAATCCATACTACCTCTAAGGTGCCTCATCACCAATTGGTTGATACCCTCATGCTAGCACCACTTGTCAATGACCACCACACGTATCATCACAAAAACATGTACACATTCTAGCTAGCTTAAGCCAACACATGTCATAAGCACAACAACCTAAACAAACATAACCACTCATATCCACACCTAACAATTACAATTATTCCATGAAAATAATACCATGATTCAACAAAACAACATTAATACCTTGATATGAAAAAAAATACCATATTCCCAAAGAAAAAACTAATCCCACGATAAGAAAGTACTTCCCAAAATGATCCTACCAACACTAATTTTTTCTAAATTGGACTTCTAGAAGCAAAGTTATGCATTTTCAAAGTTTGATTAATAAAATAATATTTAATTACCATCAGAAAGGATTAGAACTCCCAAAAATGCTCATGCCCTCATAGGCCCCACAAATATCATATTCCAATCATATGAGATACACCAACATCACATATCATATTCTACAAGTCCACATCATACCATACATCAACAATTTCAAGAAATAGATAAAATAACATGTCCAAGCTCAATCTTTGAGTTATAGAACCACATGCCCACATCACATAATCATATACACTAATCCAACACAGAAATATAGGGAAAGGGTAAATACAACCCACTATTTAAAATTGTTAGGTAGAAAGGTCGAAACAAGTAGAAAACACTCAAAAATCTATTAGGACTCTATTTTGCTCCCAAAAGGTTCTACACCCACATAGATATGACCACAGTAATCTTGAATCCAAGTTCAAAGTAAGCAAAAATCATCGATGCATATTAGAATTCAAGAAAATGTGGAACAAAAGATGAGAGAAGAGAGAAAAATAAAAGAACTCGCTCATGTGTATTTTTGTTAATGCAAATAGAAAAAACAAAAATCCAAAACCCAATTTCTATGAATAAGCGGTGGTGAGGTGGTGGGTAAAAGAACAAACATATAACCTATAATTTTACTATATTCTTTGTATAAAAACAAAAAAACCAACAATGCACTTCTTTTCTCACGTCATGTGATTTCACTTTTTCTCTTTTTTATTCCTTTTGAATTGTTTATTATTATTATTATCTTAAATTAACAATTTTCATAAGCTATCCTTATCATATGTATTACACATTCATATGCCAAAACCACACTTGAACATCATGCAACATAGTGCTATAGTACAAATGCCTAAATACTAAAATCACACATAAAGCATAAAGACATACCATATAGGTGTTCTTGTACCCTAGTCCAACACCCCTGCTAGCAACCTTACTTGTCTAACATATCACACAAGGCTAGTGTACATAATCACATTAGTTAAGCATGTAAATAAATCATAATCATAACATAAATATGAATCCTTATAACATATAAAATACATTTATATTACATTCACTCATCTATGACAACCCATTAGGACTCCACATGTAATGTATAAATTATAAGCGTATGATCATACCTAATGTCTTTAGATGGGATGTAACACATCTTCTACTACTAATCTACATCCATAACGCATTAGAATAATTAGCACATGTAGCCATAAGACATAAAACATATCATAGCCAAACTTACCTACAATTGCCTAATGTAATCAGTTGAGCCTGAAGATGATCTTTTGCTTAGTGGGTGGTTCCAATGCTATTGGTGCTTCCTTTGTAGGCCATTTCAAGTTGGCCCTAGATACTGTGTTAGCCTTGGAACATAATCATTGAGCCCTCAAGATATTCGTTGGAATGGCCAAAGGCTCCTCCCATATGCTGTCAATGGATTCACATCACTCACCACTAAATCCTTTGGTAATTATAGACAATGAGTTTCCCATGTCCTCTAGTGGATTCTAGGTCCACATAGTTGGATAAAGATGCTTTATCCAAGGCTTATAGAGGTGGTTCAAGTCCTAGCTTGCCCATCACCTAATCCTACTCACCACCAAGAACTCTGCAAATACCTTTAGATAACCTGTAAACAAGTATAATTCATATGGATTATCATAGAAGTGTCTTCATAGAGTTTGAGGATTTTCTCCTTAAGGCCCATAGCCAAGGAAGTAGCATAACTAAAGTGGGTTTCCTTCATCAAAACCTTTTTGAAGATCCATCCATGTGTGATACTGATTACCCTCTTTTATGAAAATAGTTTCGGAAAGGCTCAAGACCTAAACAAGGGATAGGATTCCCTTACTTTAGGATTCATGAAGTGATACAAGGAAAGATTGGAATGACCTTTGCTAGCACCAAGCCACTCCTCAACTTCCTTACAATGGTTGACCTCCTTCACTATTTTGGTGGCAACCATTATCCTATCAACGGGAACACCAAACAAATCATGGAAGGTTGCTTCACTGATTGTAATGGTAATCGGTATGCCTTGTATTGTGATGTGACATACATTGGCCCCTGCATCAAAGGAGTCAATGATGTTAAGCATCTCTATGGAAGGGATGATAGGTCTAGGTGCCATGAATACATCAAGCAAACTAGCAAGCATGATTTTTGTTTGAATGTCCTCATATGCTTGCCCCCTCAAATACTCTTGTGCTAGTCCTACATCACCAAAATTTAGGATGACAATATCTATAGAGCATCCAGAAAGAGTTACAGTGACCTTAAAGAAGTGGAGGGTCTTGCAAGCCAACAATAACTACCTAGAATTAGTATAGGTATGTTTAGACCATAGATTAAAGACATAGAACATTTAAATAGCCATAAATCCTTATGTATAACATAGAAAATCATTTTTATTCTTACCTTTTTTTCTTCTTTTTTAGTAAAGCTTGTGTGAAAGTTCCAATGGTATCTCTAACACTCTTGGAGGTCACCCACTAGCTATGTACTATTTTGGCAACTACACACTTCTTATAAACAAGGTTGAAGTTAGTTGTATATCTATAAAAAATCCCCTCTCAACTATTCATACACTATAGTTGGAATCTTTGGGCCTTTAGTAAATACATTCAAAGTAGTTTTGAGCCATTACCAAGGTTTGATCATTTATGATAGTTTCAAACATTCCTATTCCTAGTTTCTTAAGTTTAAATGATATTTATTAATTAGCTTCTTTATCTATTTTTTCTGCCTATATGTAAATTCCATGTTTTTACTTGATTTTCTTAATTAAGTTTACATGTTTTATATGTTTATTAATATATTTTAGTTTGATGATGGGAAAGAATGATCGAAGACATAGGTGGTAGAAAATTTAGTTCATAAGAGGGCTTGGAGGATGTTGAGTCTATTTTTTTGGTTAGTTTAGCAAAGAACTCAGCTAGTGGAGAGGGGCACATAGAGGGAGATTGTAGTGTAGGTCCAAAGTAACTAAGTGTGATATGGACATCAAACAAGCCAATGTACGATCTCTCCAATGATTGAATGCTTCCTTTAAGTTTTGGCATATTGGATGTGTTTTGGACTTATTTTGATGAGTTTAGAAGGTTCCAGAGTTTATGGGGACTCGTTTGGAGATACTCGGAGGTTCCAAGCATCAAAAAAGCATATTTATTTTTGGCCCTGGCAAGTGAGACATCTCCTTCTTTTGCAAGATGTCTCCCTAGCATTTAAGACATCTCCACCTAAGACAAGATGTCTCCTCTAAGACATCTCAAATGTCTTCAAGACCTCTCCTTCATCTCCAAGACATCTCCCTCAATTATAAGATATTTCCTTTGTAAACTGGTTACTTTCAAGCAATATGTCTCATTCTCCTCTCTAAGACATCTCATAAAAACATGAGATAATTTCCTAAGGATTTTTAAAGAATTAAATTTTGAATTTAAAGAGGGAATATGAGAGGAGAGAGAGAGAGAGAGAGAGAGAGAGAGAGAGAGAGAAAGAAAGAGAATATAAATAGATCTCTTTGGAGCTTATTTTAATTAAGAGAGTCTAGGGAGAGAAAGGTGAATTAAGAGAAGAGAGTAAAGAGAAATAGTGTCTTGACTAGATTCCTTGATCATCATCCATGTGAGAGTGTGTTTTCATTAATTAAGTGTATATAATAATTTTATTAAATCTCTTTTCTATCCTTGGAAATTTATGCTTTCTTTTAATTATAAATTATCCAATTCAGCAAGAATAAATCTTTCATTTTTCTTTCTTGCTCAAATTTTTTGTTTTTGAATACTTAAGAAATCCTAGATTATGTAATCTAGGTGACCTCCTCATCAAATTAATATAAGAGTAGCTTGAAATTGAAGACAACTACATTCAAGTGGATAATTATCATCTTAATTACAAAGAGTCACTTCAAATTCTTAAGCTTGTATGAATTCTCTCTTGCTACTTGTTCTACTCATTCTCAAGTTTTAAAAAAAAATTAATCCCTAAGTTTTTCATATCTTTCAAGAATTCAAAGATAATCATAGAGTTGGATACCCATTGGTTTGTACTATCTAGGGTTTAAAGATCTTGTTTTCAATTCTCTTAATATTTGAGTATTTCTTGTTTCATTCTTTGAGAAATCTTGAGAATTTCATGTTTTCTTGTAGAATTTTGTGAACATTATCTTTTAGATCAATTTCCATCATGCCTCCAAAGAATTAGATAGTTCAATATTTGTTAATAAATATGAATGACATGAATAATGATCTCAGGTTCATTGTTGAGAAACTTGAAAATCTTGAAGAGAACAAAGGACATGCTACCTTATCAAAAGCATTCAAGAAAGGATATAATTAATGCAAATGTTCACCAAGAACTTCTTTAAGAAATTCCTTACTGTCATCCCTTGAAGATTATATTTCTTTTGAAAATGAAGACTTTGAGAAAGGAGAAGATTAAGATGATGTTTTTCTTCATGCTCCTAGTATTTAGAATAAGTCTCAAGGTTTCATTTTTTCTAAGGGAAGAAATAACTCTCTTCTAAGTCTCAAATAAAGCAAGGTGAAGGAATTGAAGTCTTGTAGAATATTTCATGTGGAAATAAAATCCTCTAATGGCATGGAAGAAACTAAACCTTTTCTCTCTTGGCTGAAAATTATTAAGTAGTTTTAACTTGAAGATCTAGAAAATCATCAAAAGGTATAATCTATTGAAATCAAATTGGAAGGCATGGTAATTATATGATGGGAGAAGGAAATCCATTCCTATAAGAATAATAATGGTACTCCTATCAAGGATTGGTTTTTAATGTAGTTCATGCTCAAGCACAAATTTGAGAAGACTCATCATAGACAAGAGGCAATCCAAAAATTGAAATACCTAAGGCAAGGTGATAAGAATGTGAAGGGCTACTACATGGATTTTTGTAAGGTGTTATAGCTTGCAATAGTTTATTGGAATCACTATGAGCAAGAATCCAAATTTTAAGGAGGACTTAGTAGGGATTATTTACAAGAGCTAACATTCTATAAGCCCCAAAAATTGGATGAGGATTTTGAATTACTTCTTAAGGCTAAGTAGAAACTCTAAAACTACAATAGAGGTCTCAAATATTCTAAGGAAAAGGACTCCAAAGCTTCTAAAGATAAGAAATGATCCAAGGAGAAAGAAAATGCCAAAGAAAACACAAATAAGAAGAAAGAGAAGTTCAAGAAAGGTCATGATTTCAAGAAAGAGCAAGGTCAAGGGAATGGCTATGGCTCCAACCTTCAATGCTTTAATCATGATGGAAAAGGATGCAAACAATGGAAGTGTAATAACCCAAATATTTTAAACAGCAAGGAACACCAAACCTTGTAGAAGGGAGAATCCTCCAATGAAGGTAGATCTCTTGTGATTGAATATGTAACTAAAATTAATTCTTGTATTTTTATGAGAAATGTGAATGTTAATCAAGGAAAATACGAAGATGAAAGATCTAATGAAGTAAAGAACAATGAGAAAAGTAGTTCTCAAGTATCTATTATTGAGCAAAGGAGTGCTTAATAATCAAATGTTTTAAGAGAGGAAACTAAGAGCTTCATCAAAGGGACTAAGAGATCTTCAAAGTCCAAGATGGTGTATGTTACTGATTAATGAATTTGATGTTACGGCCATGAAGGAATGTTTAAGTTTTGAGCTAGGATCTCCAAAATGAAATGAAGAGCTTGATGATGATTCCTTTGAAGAGGAGAAACCATTGGAATCAGAAACTTCTATTTGGGATCTTGAACCTTCAAGCTTTCATGAGAATAGATAGCCACATGTGGAAGATTAAGTTGAACCATAGATGGATGGGAGAAGCCATGAAGAGGTAAGTGAGTCTAAGCTTTAACTTGTTGATGGTAGCAATATCTTTCATGTTGAACCTAGTGTGATGGATGCTAATATTTTACTTCAACTTGGTAGTCGTTTATTAAATGGTGATGATAAAATTCATGATCCTTGTGGTGATTTGATGAAATTATGAGTCATGCTATGAATGATGGAAGTAATGTTACTTTTGATTTCATTACTAGTAAGAGAAAGACTAATAATGATAATTTTTTTGATGATGATGGCTATATGAATATTCATTATGAGAAGGTCATTATTGATATTGGTGAAGACACTGATAATGATATTATTTTCCAAAATTTGAAGATGCTTGCTATTGATTATAAAAATGATGGATTTTTTAAACGTATTGATGATCTTGATTGTCTTGCATGTGAAATGGATGAGTAGCATGAAGACAATCTACATTATGATGCTAATAGTAGAATAAAGATAAGAGCTAGCTTTCCAAACACCAAGAACAAGAAGGTGAAGAAAAGAAAAAAGAATGGAAAATGGGAAGTTAGTTTAAGGATATCTTATCCTTTTGAATTTCATTACTCTTCTTTTGTTGTAGGTCATGGAAGAAACACATAGAATTTGATGCTTTTAAAATGAAAGATGGGCAGTTAGTTTAAGGAGATCTAATCCTTTTGAATTTCATTACTCTTCTTTGTTGTAGGTCATGTAAGAAACACATAGAATTTGATGCTCTTAAGATGAAAGTATGATGAAGCCTTTGAGAGAAAAGACTAGATCCATTCTTATTTTATGTAATTTTCCATTGTTATGTAAGCAAACAAAATGTGTTGATGTATGTATATGTGTTTATGTATGTCATGTATACATTATGTTATGTATTTATGTGTCTTTTTGAAATAAATTTTGGATGGTAGAGACAAAATGTTATGAGCTCTAATCATTCCAGGTATGTTTTGCTTTGGTTTGTGTGTGAATTATGGCCTATGTAAGGGGGAAATAGCTATCCCAAGTGTAAGTACCTCTTGTATGATAATTAATAGTCTTTTTAAGAAGGAGGGTACTGATGTGGATATCAAATAAGTAATTGTACCATCTCTCTAATGATGGGATCATTTCCTTAAGCTTCAGTAAGTTTGGAGATGTTTTAGGATTATTTTTATGAGTCTAGGGGATGTTGGGATCTATGGGAACTTCTTTGGAGGCATCTCAAGGTTCTAGGCCTCAAAAAAGCATATTTATTTTTGGCCCTAGTAGGTGAGACATCTCCTCCTTCTACATGATGTCTCCCCAATATTTAAGATATCTTTACTTGAGCCAAGATATCTCCTACAAGACATCTCACATGTTTACAAGAAGTCTCCCCCAAATACAAGATGTCTCCCACATCTACAATATGTCTCTTCTATAAACTAGCTACTTTTAGATAAGATGTATTATTTTCCTCTAAGACATATTATACAGACATGGGATAATTTCCTATAGCTTTTTAAAGAATCAAAATTTGAATTGAGATAAAAAAGATGAAGAGATAGGGGAAATGATATAAATAGATCTCTTGGGCCTTCATTTTGACCAAGAGGATCTAGGGAGAGAAAGGTGAGTTGAGAGAAGAGAGTAGAGAGAGATATAGTCTTGGTTAAGTACCTTGATCATCATCCATGTGAGAGTGTATTTTCTTTGATTGAGTATCTNGACGGTCAAATGGCTAATAATTAGATCTGAATAAAATAATGATTAGTAGTTTGAATGTGCTTTTCCAAAACTTNGGTTAAGTACCTTGATCATCATCCATGTGAGAGTGTATTTTCTTTGATTGAGTATCTATGAGAATTTGATTAAACCTCTTATCTATCATTGAGAATTCGTGCTTCCTTTCAACTATAAATTCTTAAATTGAGCAATAATAAAGCTTTTATTTTCCTTTCTTATTCAAATTTNAATAAAATAATGATTAGTAGTTTGAATGTGCTTTTCCAAAACTTTGATTGAGTTTTTGTTGTAGGATATTTTGTCATGTTACTACGAATTTTGGAAAATAGTTGATGAATAACTCATGCATGTCCACTAGGTTCACTAAAGTGGTGACAAAAATCTGTGTTCGCATGTAAGAGGATACAGATATTTTGACTAGGATTATTTTAGAAGACTTCCATGATTCTTTCTTTCAATCAATTGTCTATGATAATTTTCTAAACATCTAGAATATTTTCACTCAACAAGATCATATTTCTATCCAATACCCCTAAAACATGTAAGCCAATAAATCCACATAGCATAACAACAAGGTGGAGGATTAAGTTTGCTAAAGTACAAAGTGAAAAAAAAGGACAATTTGAGAAGCAAGTTGCTAGTGTGTAGAATCAATGAAGAGTGTGTATTAGGATCCTTCTAGTATTGGTCTCAAATTTAGACAAGGATAAAGTAATTGACTCATTAAGATTGATGGGAGGACCCTTGGTATTTAATTCTTCTTTTGGAAATGATGGTCAAGGGAAAGGAATGATGAAGGAGGATGAGGATTGACAACTCATCACCCACAAAAAGTAGAATTAGAGGAAATAAGGTAGTCAACAAAAGCATGCTTATGTATATAAATGTTTAATGACATTAAAACAAGGGAAAGATAAGGATGGACATGCAAGGCATAAATGATAATGCCATAGCACTTTTACTTTCTAATTTGAATCAAAGGAGATTACTAATACCTCATTACTGTTGCTCAATGGTCCTTCGGAGAAAGGGAAAAATAAGAATTCCACATTAGGGGATTGAAAAAAAGAAACTATTTGTGATATTTTGGATGATCACCAAGGAAGTTTAGATAACGTATCAATGTTGGTCAAGGAAGAGACTAGATCTCAACTGTAGTTTTGAATGAGGATTCTCCTATGGATCAAGATATGCTAATAGAAAACATCTCCTTGTTAGATATTTCTTTATGATTATCTTATCTTGGAATTATGTTGACTTCTAAGGGTTGGAGAAAACCTAATTTTTGAAATCCATATTATAGTCAAAAAATATTAATGTGATGCACCTTTAAGAGACAAAGCTTTTATTTTTTTTCTTTCAAGGAATGACCTAGATGGATGGGTTGAAAGGTCGCTACATGAGGTTTTAGTAAAGTATTATCTTGTATATGGAGGAAAAGACTAGTCTTTTAGCACAAGGCACTCTTCGCAAGCTTCACTAGTATTGAAGGTGAGGGACTAGAAGTTTTAAATATCTACAATCCTATATCTACTTTAGTTTATCCAAAGTTCAATAGGCAAGTATTAAATATTGCTTCCAAGAAGGGTTAAATTCTCAAAGATGATTAGAACTTTACCAGAAGATGAGAGGAGAGGTTTAGCCATTAATTCAGAATTTAAAGAACTAGTTTATTGATGATCTAGAGATATTTGAGGAGTGTAGAGATGAAGATATTCTTATGCTACCTAACTTGGAAATGGCTAACTATAGAGGAATGATGGTCCACTTCGTACTTGAATTGGTTCTCCATTTCTTAATCATCTTGTGTGGAGCACAACCTAGTGGGTAGGGCTCTCCCCTACGTGTTTTATGATCATAGAAAAAGTACTTAGAAGTGGGTATGAAAATGTTTCTTAATAAATATCCATTTAGATTTGAGAACATCTGCCTTACAAAGAAGTTCTTTTGGTCAAAGCTAAATTGTATTTGAAAGGAAGATACTATTGACCCTATTTCTTAAGGTATGAGGAAGAAAATTTTAAATTTTTTCTAAGTTTTCTTATAGCATAAAAGATAAACATAGCTTCTAACAACACATAAAGTGTTGGAGTACGTTGAAAAAAAATCCAAGTCTAAATAAACTCATTAATAGATACTTAACACATGAGGAGGAGATTTACTAGAAGAAATAATCTAAGGATATGTGACTAAAATAGAGAGATTAGTATTTAACATACTTCCACATGGTTTTCAATAAAATGAATCATAAAAATTCCATGCTCAAGTTTTCCTTAGACACTCAAATGAATATTCATGTTGTGATGAAGTACATTTGCAAATTATATAATTGAAATAAAAATGTAGATCCTATTCTCTTGAAAGAATGATCCCACATGATGACCTTGGAGAACAATGATTTTCTTCATAGAACATTGATCTAAGAGGAAACAAGCTCTATGGTCGAGGAATCACCAAATCACAATACCTAAGACTAAATGGTTAAAATTTTAAATTCCTAAAACATATGTAGGATATTATTGGAGAAATCATAGAAGAGGTATACCATGCACTATTTAAATATGGTACATTCCCTATGATTAGGAGCACTCATATCATGATGCTTTCTAAAACAAATGATGTTGTCTCTAGGGGACTTCTAGCCAATTAGCCTATGAAATAATTTATATGAGATCCTCTCAAAGATCATAGTTTATCATTTTAAACCTATGCTTCCAGGAATTATTAAGGAAGAAAAATTGGGATTCATTCAAGGTATAAATATTATCAATAGTGTCATTGTTGTTAATGAGGCCTTGCATTGGTCATACATGAGCAACTAGGAAATCTCATTTCTCAAGATTGATCTTACTAAGGCCTATGATAAATTAGACTATAATTTATTTCTCTTCATCATTTGGAAGTTGGAGTTTGATAGGTTATTCTATGATATAATTCAATACATGATGTCTATGATCAAATTCCAAGTCTCTCTACATGAAAAGGTTTCCCCCCAATTCTACCCTAGAAGTGATCTTAAGTATGGGGATTCCTTATTATTGTACTCTTTTATATTATTTTGGATAATATCTATCACTAGATTAGGAAGAAGTATGTCTTGTCCCCCTTCCCTTGGGACCTTCATACTCTTACATATGCAAATGATATAACAATCATTTTCTTGACTTTAGTACCTTAGGTAATAAAGGATAAGCAAGCATTGGAAGGATTTTGTCTGTCTATGAGTTTAAAAGGCAACTAGCATAAGCCAAATTTGTCTCAAGTGGGATGCATGGAAGGAAAGTTCAAAAGCATCAGATGTATGTTTGGTAACATGACTGATACATACTTGGTCATCTACCTAGGACAACCTCTTTTTTCTAAATGCAAATCAGGCAAAAGATGGAATGGTGTTCTTGCCAAGATGTAAAAGTAATTAGCTAGCTAACAATGTATGTTCTTTCCTTTTATACATAAGTTGACCTTGGTCAAATCTATCCTCTCTTACATTTAAGTGTATACTGATCTTATGTTCAACCCCTATCCTACTTCATAACTCAAATTAATCAAATTATTTGTAACTTCCTTTAGTCAAATTATTTGTTACTTCCACCTAGTTTCCTATGAGAAGGCAATCATATGACTCATGAATAGAGATGTGGATGTAGTGATTTTTGGAAGCACGTCCTAATTTTAGTGGCAAAACTTACTTGGGAGGTCTAGTCTTAGAAGAATAAACCTTAGGTTACTTGTGTTCAAATGTATCATTGAGATATTTGGATTTGTCCTACTAGGGTTTTTTAGATTTAAAAGACTATCGAAAGAGTATGGATTTTTCTTCAATCATTACAGTGATGAAATTTTGGAGGGTTGTACATATCACTAACAGGACTATCAGTAAGATCTACTCATCATAAATCAATAAAAGAAGAGTTTTCATATGTTACTATCTTTCTATCATAATCTTCAAGAGCCCTCATTAAGGACTAGTATGATAGGAGGTAGTGGTAGATTTTCCTTTTAGTACATGATGGTAATAGATAGATCCAAATCAACCAAATATTAGAGTTAATACACAAGTATAGCCATTCCTAATAGTGATCTTTGCCTTACTATTTAATGAATCATAAGTTGGGCTATGTTGATGGACATGCAATGATGCATCTTTGTCAATGTAGCCCTATTGACATACCCCATCTTGCATATGTGTGGATGAAAATAAGTTGATGCATTAATGGGAAATTCATCTTAGATTCATTTTTGCAGCCCCATCAATGCATCCCCATCGAAGCATCCTTGTTGATTCATCCCAATCGATGCATCTCATCGACACATTCCTGTTAATGCAACTAAATGCATTAATGCATTCCTATCAATGCAATGCCAATATTTTCCTATAAATATGTGAGTACCCACCATGTATTTGGCATCATAGAGTTAATAGTGTAGCTGAACTCTTGAAATTTGATTCCACAAGAGTTAGAATATTTTGTAAGTACCTATAGTAGGACTTAAAGGATTGTATGGATGCTTATTCAAGCATCAATGTATCAAAACATGTTGATGTAGGGGCAATAAAGATGAAATTCTTAAAACTCCTTGTAACACTTAAGAATACAATAGATTTACTTTCAATGCAATGTACTTTTCATGTACTTAGTTAATATTTACATTTGCATGCACATTAGTTAGTTGGCGAAATGAGCACAACCACCTTGAACATACCATTAATGCTTAGTAATCCAAGTAGTGTTATCACTTGGTATGCTAAGTAGCTTAACGCTCGATAGCCCTCTGGCATCATAACAAGTTTAGGATGTGTATGGAAGGTGGGTTGGATACTTATGTTAGAAGAGAGACTAAGGCATTAAGTAGTTAATTAGATTAATTCATAATTAATTAATTTTTCTTGAACTTAGGCTAATTAAGATAAAATATAAAAACCAATAAAAATCATATGCCTTAGCTTACACTTAATCATATTCTTTCACTTACATGAGTGAATCCAAGAAGACAAAGATCACATCCTTAATACATTATTTTTTCTATTATGCATTTGAAGAGCTAAAGTTCATAGTATTTGATTAGATTGCACATGAATGCTCATGATTTGTATGGTTGGGCATAGGAGGTACTCCACCACTCATCACTGGTACCATTTCCAAGGATTTTAGTTAGCTAATTGTGCTAGTTAAGAGATAGTGAAATCATTCATTAATGTTGTACTAAAAACTTAACAATAAAAACATTAGTAACAAAGGAAATAATAATAGCACATTGTTCTTCTTAATTACTGATATGACTTCATCTTGTAGGGGAGACTCTCCACCATTATTCATGGATGATTCCAATCAGCAAAGGAAAAAAGGTCACAAGATGTCATTGTCCCAACAATTCAAGGTGATCTACACACATATGAATTCCTACACTCTAAACTTCACCTTCATCCTACATTAGGATGAGTAGCTACAGTGGAGAGACATGGAAGACAACATCATGTTGCCTCCCAACTGATCTATTTCTATAATGCTCCTAAATAATCTTATCTAACTAGGAATTGTTTGACTCAATTCTAAGGACAAAGTGTAAGATCATGCGTACCAAGATTATCATCCCATAGAGGCACTAAGAAAGAAATATTGGCAAATAAAAGCTCGGTATGAGCCATCAAAAGGAAAATGAGGCCCTACCCACTTGTTCCTACAAACACATAATGAAGGAGAGGACTTCTTTTCAAGGACCTCTTAATACATAGATTCTCTACCTTTCTTTGATAAGGAGACTCTTTACTAGTGACTGTAGTCCATTGTGGACAACCCTAGTTCTAGGAAGAATGGATCCCAAGATTAGGAAACCTCAAAATGGGACAGCCAAGGTAGCAACAAGGACAAGCAGCAAGATAAAGATAAACATGGTGAAAGGAATAAGGACCAAAGAAGACAAAGTAGTAGGCACTACAATAGTGCTAGCTCCCCTAACTCTTCACCTTCTTCATCCTCATTTTCTTCCTCCTCCAACTCCAATTGAAGCCATAGAGGTAATAAGAACCATGATGAAGGTGAATAGTAGGATTAGGATGATTGTAGATCCCATCATAATGATAAAGAATGCAGGCATGAATAGTAGGGAGATGATTATTCTAAAGAAAGAAGTGACAACAAGACTCGTCATAGGGATCATGGCCATGACTAGGGCCACTAAGACCATTATGACTATGATGAGCCTCTACTTGCCACAAGGAACATGTTGAACATTATAGAGTCTGTTAGGATACCAAAAATGCACGTGAGAGATAGCTAAATCAAATCGTTGTATATGAAAAATATTCCTAAGTTTAAAGGAAAATGTAATTCAGATTCATAAAATCATCTACAAGCCTTCCATAATGATTATGGCTTACAAAACATGGAGAATAAGTGGCAAAAATTGAATCTATTTTCCAAGAAACTCATCAAAGAAGCTGAAATTTGGTACCAGTCCTTGGAACTAAAATTAATTCAAAGGTGGAGTATGATACTTGAAATGTTTAATGATAAGTACTAGACATACTTTCAAGTGTCCAACTTGAAAAGGAAAATCTAAGGGTGAAAGAAAAACACACAAGTCCATGGATGTGGCCATAGGCAAGTACTACTCTCTATTGCACTAATGCCCATGCCATGGCTATTCTCAAAGGAAGCATCTAAGCCATATCATAGATGGCTTTTGAACTAAAATAAGGAGAACCCATGAGGTTTATGCCCAAGGAAGATTGTCTAAGATAAGGGTCCATCAGATCCAAAGGCTCATTGAGCAAGTAGCAAAAGAAGAAGGTGAGCCAAAAAAGAAAGAAAGTGCAAATGAGTACAACAAAGATCTCTCCCTCTACAAGAGGGAGGTTCATTTCTGTGACAATGAGGAGGAGGCACCACTTGATGAAGTGGTGCAACAAAGAACCTTTTCAATTCAAAAATTTGTCTCTAAAATATTAGCTAACGTTGATAAAATACGAGACTTCATGCATGAAAAATTTCAAGTTGCTCTAAGAATTGTAGAGGAGAACAATGTTCAAGGAGGTAGTTGATGTGATAGAAGAAAGAAAAAGAAAGCTAGACATGACCATCATAAGGCTAAGGGCAAGGCTATTGTAGTAGAAGAGGTTGCGGATTTTGAATCTAATGATGAGAGATGTGACATCTGTCAATATGAACATCCTATGGGATGTTTCCTTGTTGTGTCATACTTATAAGAATCCGAGGTGTATGCATTGAATGCTAGATTGGCCAAATAGCAAGCACCTAGGAGGTTGCATTATCTTCAAGGCAACTATCGATAGTTCCACTAACAAGCCTACTATATGAGTGGAGTGCAACCTTAGCCTCATGAGCAATATTAATGATGGCAGCACCCATAGTCATGGAGGATGCTACCTCCAAGGTAGCAATACCCTTATCGTTAACTTGATCCATATGGATACTACGTTCAACAGACCATTTCTCCACATGACTCTTTAAGTCACGCTTCCTTCCCACATCACTACTATCCTCTTAAATACTATAAAGAACACTCACCAAGGGCAGTCCCCATTTTTCTACTATCCTCATCCACATTCTTCCACTCCTGCACCTCTATCTTCAATTCCTCTAACAATTACTCCAACCATGCAAAGTGAGATACCTATCCAATCATAATAAAGAAATGAAACGAGGGTCCTAAACCTATAGTGAGCTCCTCAACCAAGTGGTTCTAATGCTAAGCCTTGCAAAAGTTCCTTCTTTAGAACCAATAGACTCGCGAAGCCCTCACAAACACCTATGGCTATGAAGCCTATTGCTACTTCCTCTAAAATGTCCATAAAGCCTTCTTCAAACCAAAGCACATCCCAATTACACACCATCACGCTAACCCACATGGTCATTAACTGAATTAAGGCTAGTCATATTTCTAGAAAGAGATCAAATCTTGGGAGTCATCTTATTTATTTACAAATTGCTAGAAACAAATCATGTAAGGCTCTTTTCAATTTAGGCTCTAAAATTAACTTAATTTTGTAAGAAATGTAGAAAGCCTAGAACTTTCCTCCACTCAAAGAGAGAAAAATCATATATGAGTTGGTAGACCAATCCATCAATATTTCCTTGGGATTTATGGAAGACATCGTGACCATTGTTTTTGGATGGTCCTATCCTATTGACTTCCTAGTAATCCATGTGAAGAATTGCAAAGGGGATTTTCCTATTATCATGAGAAGAGCATGTCTAAGCACTATTGATGCCAAGTTGGGGATTAGAGACTTCTCCTTGGAAATTTCCAAGAAGAATGAATTTGACAAAATCAAAAAAAAAAAAAGTTCGAAGCATCGCATATAGTGACATAGGGTGCCACTACATGCAAAAACTATGGACCATCAAGAGCACATCACTTAAGGCATGTAATTAGTGTGTAGACATCAAAGAATTTTAAAGGTGCCTATATGTAACATCCACTAAATAGAAGGACACATAGTGGCTAAAAGCTAAAAATCAGACTGGATCAACAATGTGCATGAAATAAGTTAAGAGCCTCACAAGTTCATATGTAGAAATCATGTAGAAGTTGGAACATGGAAAGGCTTGTAGCATCATGGCTATTGACTATTGTACTAAATGGGAAAAATCTACAACCGTTACCAATTGTTCATCCTCTACAATAACTTGTTTTGTACAACAAAATGTTGTAAATAGGTTTGGTATGCCATGGGTACAAATTTTAGATAATGGAACACATTTCACAAGTGCCACTTTTCGCAACCTCATGCAATGCTTAAGGGATGATTATAAACTAACAACTCCATACCATCCCCAAGCCAATGGTCAAGCCAAGTTTACCAATAGGGAAATTACCAAGATACTAACATGCACAGTTAGTAAACATAGGAAGGATTGGTACAACAAACTATATGATGCCCTTTGGGCTTATCATTAAACATGGAAACTTCTTGTTGGGTACTCTCCCTATGAGCTAGTGTATAGAAAACCACTAACACTTTCCATCTGATGAGTCATGAATTTGCTGGCTGTGATATCACAATCATGATATCACAATCATGATATCACAACCATGATATCGCAACAGCCATGATATCGTAGTCGCAATATCGTAGCAGCCATGATATCGTAGCCCAGCCGCGATATCTCCTACATAATATCATGGCTTACCTCAACTTCTATAAATAAGAGGCAACTTTCCTTGTTCTAGGGGTTAGTTATTAGTTCCTTACCCAAACTCTTGCAGTTTTTCCTTCTTAGAGTTAGAATTATTTCTCAGTGCATGCTCGTAGTATGGTGATTGTAATTGTACAGCATCCTTATTCGAGTGTGATGTACTTGGACATGCACATGACCAGAAATAAAGATCAAGATTACTTCATCATTGTAGCATTCACTTAGCTTAATTATTTATTTAATTTTTATTTACTACTTTCTTAGTTAATATCTCTTCACACTAAACTCCTGTTAAATGCGGAATGAGTACGACTTACAAGCATTTAAGTGTGACTACTTGGTAACCCAGTAGCGTACCTAGGACCTGTGCTTGGTATTCCCAGTGGTAGTCATGCATGAAGTCCAAGATGTGTACAAATGATTGAGGAACAGATACTCATCGCACTTAGGCTAGCTTAGATTCTCTCTCACCCTTTCTCTATTAGCTTAGTTAATATTATCTTCCATTGTGTTTAGGAGTAGCATTAGCATAGAAACACATCATACACCTCACTCTGGACTAAACCATATGTGACAAAGCTAACACTAGTCCATATGGGAAGACAGCAAACTGCGACCTAAGGATAACTATCTAGATATCACAACTAGCCTATCTGTGGAGTTTGACCAAATCATGCGTGAAACACTTGTATTCGTATGGTTGAGTGTAGGGGGTACCTTGCCACTCATCACCATCTAAGCTAAACTCCGTACACTTTCAATAGCCTATGACCCTAGCTTGGACTTAAGTCTAACTCAAAAAGAAAAATTGATGAACCTCAATATGCTAGACAAGAATTGATTAGTGACCCTATCATCAAATGAAGTGCATAAGGCACATAATAAATAACATCATGACCTTAGGATTTAGAAGTAAAATTTCAACCAAGGGATAAGGTTCTTTATTAGAACCCCATGCACATGCCTCAATGAACAAAATTTCAAATATTATGAGAGGGTCCTTACATTATCTACGAAATCTTGCCATCTAAGGCCATGATGATCTACCATCATAATAGCCTAAGTAAAAGACTTTTGGTCAATACCCAGAAACTTAAGCCTTTCCTTGAATCAAAAAAACCTAGTAGAAATCATGCCTCAACTGATGGCCAAGCATACCCAATCTTTCAAATATATGCCTTCCAACTCAATTGTGGGAGAGATGGCCATCCATGCTAATATCATATAAGTAGCTCCTCAATTTTTAACTTTTTTGTTTTACACCATTTTTCATACAATTTTCATTTTCTTAAATATTTAAAAAAAAATCAATATTTTATTTTATTTTATTTGGACATTTTTACATTTCTTCCTTTTTCTTTATTACCATTAGGACTTTGGTGCCAACTACATCTATTTATTGATGGTGGTTTGTAATTTACATTATTTATTTGATTGCAAATGGCCAGATTTGATGTTAGAATTTTGATGTCAACTAATGGAACATTGATTCTTTTCATTATACCAGGCAGTGAGTTCATGTCATCCACCATTCCACACAAATTTATGGTATTTTCTCATTTTAGAAATATGAGGTCCCTTCTTAATAAAAACTTACAATGAATTTGTGACCTTGGTACTTTCTACACTTGGAACAAATTAAGTGGATGAACAAGGATGTGGATTTAAAGGGATTTGTCACTTTTGTACCTGCCTACCATCTAAGGTTGCATGAGTATTCCCATGGATCCCTCACCATTTTTATGTTGACAATAAATAGTAAGCAATGTTTTCATGGTGTGGTTCCCATTGGCAAAAATAAAAAAACAAACAAACAAAAACAACAATGGAAATTCAAAGCATCTCCTGTAGACATAATAATAGGCTATAAACACTAATTATGGGGCTGGAAAGACATGTTACCCATGCCTAAAGAAACCCCTCTAACTAAGTCCCTTTTCACCTTGTACTCCTCTTTTCTGCTTTCTTTGGAATGGTGAGTGTTCTTGTACCTTGGAGGATGGAATGATCTACTATGTCAATGAAAAGTCACTAGAAGTGGATGGTCTTGATTGTGACTAAGGATGACAGCTATCAGGTCATATTAATCACATTCTCCACAAGGGACTTCATGTGACCATAATGCAAACCTCGATTCCATATACTCTCTCTCTCTCTCTCATCTACATGTTCTTTCCATGTACAACCTCACTACCTCTTCTCATGATTGAGTTGATAAGTTCATCTTTTGACTATATTCATTTTTTGATGGTTTCTTTCATGATTTGATTTTTAACAATCCACAACCATTAATCATCCTTGGGGCCCATGGACTCCTTGGTTTGACGGCATGCAAGGGCATTCAATGCATGAGCCTACTATGGGGAGGATCCACTTGCATACTCCTTGGTTGGCATGGTTAATTTCCTAATCCCTTAGCCATTTTACTTTCAAAAAATTTGTTTTCCACCTTGGTGCATCAAGTTTTTGCATTCCTTGGAAACATCAAGGAACTGTTCTTGAAAATGCCTTGTCTGTGGGACATCCTCATACCAGCCCACATTGATGATGTTGTGTGGATTATGTATGATCCACAAAATAAGAAGGAGAAAATGAAGTCATTTCTAGATGTCTTTCACCTTCCACCAAAAGTAGCAACTATAGCAAGACAACCACAACCACCACCTTAGTCTCAACCACCACTTCCATGTGCATCGAAAGCTAGAGAGGGTCCTTTAGCATCCCAGGAGCCTCCACCTCCTAGCATTATTTGATCTTCTCTTCATCTTTGTACATCAAAGGATTCAAGCTACACAATTTTGTGAGGGTGTTCAATTTTGTTCTCCTAATCATCCATTTTTTGTAATTATTGTAATTCCATACAATTTGGCACTTAGGATCAATTAGTCTAGTTGGTCAATCTATGACTCCATACCCAACCAATTTTGTAAGAAGCTTAATCCTACTTTTGTTCACTCAAGGATGAGTTTTTAGTTAGTCATGGGGGTATGATGAATCGCAAGTTGGGTTGCATCCACAAGCATGCACCAACACATCTTAGATGCATCATCACATATGTGTGGATGAAAATAAGTTGATGCACTAATGAGCAATGCATCTTGGATGCGTTATTGCAACCTCATCGATGCATCCCCATCAACGCATCCTCATCGACACATCCTTGTTAATGCAACTAAATGCATTAATGCATTCTCATTGATACAATGCCAATATTTACCTATAAATATGCAAGCACCCATAGCGTATTTGGCATCGTAGAGTTAATAGTCTAGCCAAACTCTTATAGTTTCTTTGTACAAGAGTTCGAATATTTTCTCAATGCCCATAGCAGGACTTCAAGGATTGTATGGATCCTTATTTGAGCATCAATGTACTTGAACACCTTGATGTGTCAGCAAGCAAGATAAAATTCTTAAACTCCTTGTAGTACTTAAGAATAGAATAGATTTACTTTCAATGTAATGTACTTAGTTAATATTTATATTTTCAAGCACGTTAATCAGTTGGTGAAATGAGCACTACCACCTCAAACATATTGTAAACACTTGGTAATCCCAATAGTGTTATAACTTGGTACACCCAATACTCTAACACTTGGGAGCCCAGTGATGTCATAACAAATTTAGGATGTGTATAGAAGGTGGTCCTAGATACTTATGTTAGGAGATAGACTAATGCATTAGGTAGTTATTTAGATTAATTCATAATTAATTACTTTATCTTGCACTTAGGTTAATTAAGATAAAATATAAAAACTAATAAAAATCATATGCATTGGCTTACACCTAACCATACACTTGCACTTACACGAGTGAAGACAAGAAGACAACAATCACATCTTTAATTCACTATCTTATCTATTGTGCATTTGGAGAGGTAAAGTCCATGGAATTTGATTGAATTATGCGTGAACACTTGTGATTCATATGGTCGCCACTCATCACTAGTGATGTTGGTGAAAAGAAGAACATAATCTAATTCAAGAGTACTATTGGAATTCAGTGAGGATATGCATGGGGTTGGTGTGACTTTAGGGCTTGTGGCATCCAAGGAAGGAGATGTTTGATGTGGCTCATGACAACATGAAAAGGATCTTTAGGCTTACGTTTCCAACATAGATTAACCTTCCAATGTCCAATAATTGATGGTCACTGGATGAGTAAATCTTGCTACTTCTATTGCCTAATAGGACTAGTTCTGCTAGTAATTCCCAAAGCCTAGAGGAGGGGAGGTCCAATTACAACATGTGATAGCTTGATGGTAGTGGATCTTCTAATTAATCTATGGTTTATGTTTGATTAATGCAATTTCTATAATTTCTAGATTTCATTTTTATTAACTGTACACCTTCTACACTGGTGAGGTTGGATGAGGTAAATCTCATAGTGTGGTTGACCTATATCTTGGCTAGTGATTTCTTTGTGATAGCTCCTAGTTAAGCCCCTTGCATTTCATACTCAAGCCTCGTTGCACAACTTGTTGAATAGGCCCAAAGTTTCTAGGTCTTCCAAGTCTAGTCCCCTTCCTTGGTGCACCTAGCCCCCATCCTTGTCCCAATACCCTCATAGCATGTCAACCCTTCTATATCCTTCCTATCCATTTTAACTACATCCTCTTGCCCCATCCAACTATTTGTTCTTTTCCCATTAGCAAGTGTAAATTGTATGAGCCTTGACAAGCTTGATGGCTACCCTAACAACCTTGCCCTCCTTCCTATTAAGTCCCCTTCTAAGTCAAGTAGGTCCTCAGAAGGCACATGAAAGGTTTCATCTAATGATTTAGACAACTAAAGCAAACCCTCCCTAGAAATGTGGCTTTCAAGTGCTCAACTTTGGCCTTGTCTAGTCCATCATGTCTCTAGAAAAGATTGGTTTGCATTTTGGCTATTGATCTAGTGTGGTATAATTGAACACTACCAAAGTTGAGAAGTTGTAATTCAATGTCCACTAGAGGAGATGCAATGATGACATTGGCCTTGCCAGCACTATTGGTAGGAAAGAACACACAATCTAGTTTACAAGTGTCATCAAGGTCAAGTGAGAATGTACATGGAATTGATGTGGCTTTGGGATTTATGACATTTGGTTCTCGTGGCTTAGGTCTTTGGATTCTGAAGTACGGACATCCTCTAGCCAAAATTGCCTCCCTTTGGCAAGAGATGTTTGATGTGGTTCATTGTATCATGAGAAGGATCCCTATGTTCATGATGCTACCATAGATTAACCTAGTAATGCTTGATAGCTAGTGGTTGCTGGATGCATAACTCTTACTACCATATAGGACTACTTTTGTTAGCAATCCCCATAGCTTGAAGGAGGAGAGTTCCAATTAGGACACATAACATATTGATAGTGGTAGGCCCTCTAATTAATCTTCTATTTATGTTTGATACAATTAAGCTGATGTTCATGGGGTCATTTTTATGTCTTGTATTTTAATTTGAATCGATTATAGAGTTGCCTAGGGGTTTTGTGTCCAATGAGTGCAATGGTGGAATTCAATCCTACCTATTTCTAATGTTCATAAGCTAGGTTACCAATAGAAATCTAGTCAAGAATTTTGTTTGTCTCTCTTCCCATTGAGTTGGAAGATTTTCTTTCCCCCTTGAAGCTCTTAATTTTGTAATTTAGTTTTGGGGTTTTCCTTTGAAAGTAATATAAAAGACTTATCTGTCCATTAATAAAAACATGTTATAGTTTAGTTTTGTTGTTAATTAATGTTAATACAATAATTATAATGTTTTTTTTTGTTTATTATAATTTAATTCAATTATTATTTAAATACTTTTCCTTGATTTTATTCATTTTTATATTTTTTTCAATACTTAGTTTCATAAATTTTATATTCACCATGCGTATTTGTATTTATTTATTTGTAATATGTTTTTATGTTACATGATCATGTTTTTATGTTTATTTATTTCTATGATCATTACAATGTTTTTATATATTCATTGGTTGTATTTTGATTTTGTTTAAGATGAGTTGGTTTTGTTATCATTACACTATTGTTACTTGATTTTATTAATTTTTTATTGTTTTGAATGTTATCACTTAGTCTTAAATATGTGTTACTTTTATTAAAATGGCAGTGGGGTTGCAACAAAGAGCTTATGCATTGATGATGTACATGTTTTCACTTCCTATGTTGTTAAGTTTTTTCATTTAAATCTTTTATTTCATCTTTATCAAAAAGTAATAAATATTTAATTAAATTTTGCCTTTTTTATTGAAACTAAAACTAAAATTTATGCTATAACTTTTTAAAAATATCATTAATAGAATTAGCAAGTATTTTTAGTAACATTTGGAACCAATCAATCAAATTTTCAACAGTAATATCTTATCTACATGTAATGTGCTCTAACACAAAACATTGGAAAAAAAAACAAATGTAGTATCATCTTCCATGCTTTTTGAGTTATCATACTCTTCTTATTCACTTTTAAAATAAATTGAACATTTGTGACTACTAGTTGAGTTGACTTGATAATTTTAGAGGCTTTATAATTTCTGGCTACTAGTTGAATTGAGAAGAGGGTATCACATTTGGTATTAGAGCAAATCACAACCCAAGGACCAATCAAAATTAAGGGCTAACTACAATCTAATGATGAACCATGGAGCCACAACCTAGGAAGAACCATAGACAATCACCAAATGTGCCATATATCAGATATGGTTCATGTGCATCAAATGATACTCTTCTAGTGATTTTCATGGATAACTAAGTCTAAACCACACATCTACAAGAGAACTATGAACATGAATCATGTTCAAGATGGACACCATCAACCAACAAGATTCCTTCTTAGCAACTTTCATAGATATTAATAACCAAAAGATCTTATTACACTTCACCATGGTATATTAATTGCAAGAGACATTAGTAAGACAAGGATACTTTAGTCTAGGTAACTCTTATGCATCTTGAACTTGGTGGCTAATGTTGTGATGTCTTACTTTGCTAACCTTTTCCTTAATATCTTGCTAAGGTATATCCATGATGTGAGAGGATAGCCTAATATCATGCTTCTAAAATTGCAAAGGTATGTGTTACTTTTTGGTTTAAGAGTTAGTGTATCATTATAATCAAATCCAAGTCAGTGAGAAGACCACATGTCCTAATTTCTCATTTTGCATGCCTTAATAAAATAATTAATTAATTAATTAAAAAATGTTAAATTTTTAATGTCAAAAACAAAACCCATAATCTTTCATTAGCCAAATCAAAGTCTTACCCATCATCAGGCTAACCATGATTTCAATCAACTAGGATGAGTTGAATAAAATAATATTAATAAGTTGAAAAAAATTCAAAATTTTAATGTTAGGAATTGAAACCATAACCTTTCCCTATCCAAACTAAACTTTTACCCATCATCTAAATAACCACAATGTTGATCACCTAGGATGTGTTGGTTAAAATGATATTAAAAAATAAAAACGTAAGGCTTGGAATTGAACTCAAGATGTTATAGTAAACAAGTCCAAGTGTAAAGTCTTGGCAACCTAGCCACCATCTTCATGTTCATGGTAGTTTAATATAACTAGAACTTATATATATATAGTAAACTAAAAAATAACAAAAAATATTTTTAAAAAGGCATCCATTAGGACCTAGCAACACTACTACGTGGCCTAGCTATGGCAAGGCTAGACCATGCTATTGCACAACCTAACCATAGTAAGGTCTAGGTGTAGCCTAGCTCCAGTGTGCTACCATGGTGTAGTTGTCACAGCTATTGCAAACACTACCATAGCCTAGAAAAATCCTCATCTCTTCACTATCAACCATCAAAATCATCCTTTTCCTACCACTAGTGACACACTTTGCCTGCCACCATTGTTAGCACATCTTTACCTATAACATGCACAAGACAAAATCCCTCACTTCTCTACCATGCTTCTCCTATTCTCTATCACTATCATCTCCATGCTTCTACTTTGCCTAATGTTGCTACCTATCACTCTACCTATCAAAAATGAAGGGTCCACAATGTTCCTGTGGTAATTTTAGAGGCTTGAAGTTAACCACCACCCCCACAATGATAACTGTATAAACAAATCAACACCTTAATATTCAAGGCAATTTGCCATGATTAGGTTAAGTTCATGTTTAATTTAAGATATTAGCTTATTAAGGCTTCAATTGAGATGGGGTTGTGAACGCCAAAATAGAAAAAAAGGGCTTTCATGATTATCTTGGGCTATTGTTATGATTATGGTGATGCTATAAAATGCGGCATGATATCACCCTCCCTTGCACCGAACCAAGGACCTTTCCAATGATGATAGCGTGGTAGGTGACATTGCTCTAAACGTAAATGCGAACATGGTGGACTAAGGGTAAATGCGAACATGGTGGACTAAGGGAGGGTGAACTAGGGACCTTTCAAATGACACAGTGGACTAAGGGAGGGTGCAGCAACATCATGTAAAGGTAAATGCAGACACAGTGGACAGCTTTGGTGTAGCGGGAAATGGGAAAACCGATGATACACAGGTAGGTATTATTAGCATTCATAGTTATTATTACATTTGTATGGGGCTCAGAATGAATTCATTCATTCATGGTTGTTAATGTATTTTGTACCATTTTATTTATTTATTTATGTGATAGATACTTTGGTTTTTATATAAATTAAATCATTTAAAATATATATATGAATGAATAACTAATTAATTAATTGGTTCCTTTGAAGGCGTTTTCGAGTATGGAAGGCAGCCTGTGGTCAAGGTGGTGGCGTCATGGTTGTTCCGGCCGGCAATCAATGCCTGCTCAGGCCATCACATTCGAAGAGTGGCAGACCACTATTCAGGTACCTACTCTTCCAGCTGTTTACTGTGGCTCTGCCTGTGGAGGGAACTCGCATTCAAGTTTAAAACTGACGTGGATCGTATCCGTGAAACGGATCTATGGGTCGAAAATCCATTAGTCGATTCTATAAGCTTTCAAACCTTGAAGGAATGAAGAGGCAAAGAGTTACTGATGCAAATTCCCCCTAATTTAAAATGTTTTTGAAAACCAAAGCAACTAAACCAATGTAAGGCTCCAGAGGTGAAAAGTGATGAATTACCGTAATTCTCCTGGAAGATTCATTATACCAGTCTTGTGCTGTATTTAGCTTTAGTTAATCCCTCTGATTAGACTTACCGTTCTTTCCCAACATTGAGATCAGTTACAGTTAAACAAATATCCAGTACTACACTCAATCGGATTTGTAAATCTCCATTATTTCTCCCTTTAGCTAGGGCTGCGAGGGCAGAACCGAGAGAATATAGAAACCGCATCGACTTGAGAGGAAACCGCAAGATGCCATTGCATAACAAACAAAACAATTTCGATTCAAAATCAATTCAGGATATTAACGCAAATAAATGCAAAAACAAAGATCGTTTCCAAAACCATTGATAAAATACTACCAAGAGACTCCAGACTCAGAAAAGCTCATTCGTAAGCCAAACCATGGCAGACGGTAATCATTCAAGGTGCAAAAATATACGACAGAAAGCTGGAACGAAAACTGGATGGCGCCGCAAGTGAAGAACCTCAAATCCAAAACATGGATCCACAATGAAACCTAAAACATTGAAATCAAATCAAATACGCGTTCAAAAGAAACGACGATTTGAACATCAAGGAAATTTGAACTTCAACAACGCACAGACGCGCAGCGCATGCGTTTCAAAAAAGAAACACAACATATTTCACTTAAAGATCGCACAGGCGCGCATCTTTCTTCCTCCCAAAACCCTAAGTCCCGAAAACACAGTCAACGGAAACCAAAACCGAGGGTTTCGTTTTATCTTTCAACCACTGCTCAATTTTCCTCCTCCCCTGGGCGCTTCCTTGTCGAACGGGGCTTCTGTTCGGTCGCCTAGGGCTTCGCCTCCTATACAACAACATTGCACAATATGGGAGTTGGCTCGTAGACTCTCGCCCACCACAGTAACCGGTGCGGGATCATGTCATCCAATTCCGTGCTACGCTGTATCAGAAATATTTCCATTTCCGCGAACCTTAGCGCCAAAATTAACCACGTTAAATCATACTTCGAGAATTAACATTTGACGTCAAAATTAAATAATAAATAATGATGATCTCTGTAATTTTCTTTTCTTTGCATCCATATTCATATGGGTATTACAATTGTGGGTGTTGCTGAGGTTTCTCCTGTTGTGATCTGCGTATGTTTTTTTCATTTCTTGTACTTCTGAAGTATTTTACTTAAGTATTTATTTTGTTTTATAATTTTTACTTATTAATGTAATAAATGCATTTTGCATTTTCTGACTGCAATGTGCAATGAGAGTTTAGATTCAGATAGAAGCAAGAAAAAGGAAATTACAAGAAAACAATAGTTCCAAGAATCATACCTAGGATCAGGACCATTTAAGGTTGCTAACCAGTAAAAAACTGAGCAAGGCCGGCCACCTGATCTTCCTTACGGAACTGAACGTAGACGTTGCCCATCATGTGGTCGGTGACGTTGTCGCAGACGTTGAGCCTCTGGATCTGGTTGTCCTTGAAAATGTCTTAAAATTTTTTGGGACTTAAAATTTTTGTTTTTGGGATTTAAAATTTTTGTTTGTGGGACTTAAAATTTTTTGGAACTTCAAATTTTTTTGGGATATCTGGGACTTACAATTTTTGGAACTTAAAATTTTTGGGATTTAAAAGTTTTTTGGGAATTAAACTTTTTTGGGATTTAAAATTTTTGGGACTTAAGATTTTTTGGTAATAAAAATTTTTTGGTATTTAAAATTTTTGGGATTTAAAGTTTTTTCGGACAAATTTTTTTGGGACTTACAACTTTTTTGAACTTAAACTTTTTGGGACTTAACAGCTTTTGGAACTTGAAATTTTTTGCAACTTAAAATAGAGGAAAGATAATAATAACGAAAAAATAGGAAAAGATAATAATAACAAAAAATATGAAAAGATAATAATAACTAAAAAATAGAAAAGATAATAATAATTAAAAATCGAAAAAGATAATAGGAAAAAGAAAATAGTTAACTAAAAAATAGAAAAAGATAATAATAACTAAAAAAATAGAAAAGATAATATAACTTAAAAATAACACCTTATCTTTAGGGCAAACTAGGTTAAGTTCATCTTTAATTTAAGATATTAGGTTAGAATTAGATTAGAAAAATAATATCATTAAGGCTTCAGTCTGATCCGGGATGTGATCCTGATCGCGATGTGAAGATCTTAGACCAAGAATAGATCATCATTTGATTTGAGAAGGCCAAGAGACAAAAAAGTGACTTTCGTGATTATCTTTGGCTATTATTATGGGTATGGTGATTTGGGAAGGCCACGCTTTCATGATTATCTTTAACTTTTGTTATAGTTATGGTGATGGTATAAAATGTGGGTGCAGTCCTGCATTGCAGCAATAAATCATAAAAGTTGAGGGAGGTTGAATTAGGGACATTTTCAATGGCGAGGGTCTGGCTCGTGACATTACTCTGCAGTTTGTTTTGTTATTGCATCATTACACAGCAACATCATGTAATGGTAAATGCAAACACAGTCGATAGCTTTGGCGCAATGGGAAACGGGGGAAGCGATGATACACAGGTAGGTATTGCCGTAGTTTTATCTTCATTGTTATTATTACATGTGTATGGTACTCAGAATTCATTCATTCAATATTGTTAATGTATTTTGTACCATTTTATTTATTTATGTGATAGATGCTTTGGCTTCTATATTAATTAAATCATTTAAA
The DNA here is from genome assembly GCA_015680685.1 of Gnetum montanum. Taxonomy (NCBI): domain Eukaryota; kingdom Viridiplantae; phylum Streptophyta; class Gnetopsida; order Gnetales; family Gnetaceae; genus Gnetum; species Gnetum montanum. The sequence goes on from MNCI01006307.1 coordinate 315,083, forward strand.
TAAATATATATATATATCTTTATATGAATGAATGCTTAATTAACTAATTAGTTCCTTTGCAGGCATTTTTGCAAGCATGGAGGGCAGCCTGTGGTCGAGCTGGTGGCTTCATGACTGTTCCGGCCGGCAAGCAATACCTGATCAGGCCCGTCACATTTGAAGGTCCATGCAGTGGCACAACCACTATTCAGGTACCTGCCTGCCATCTCCTCATGCATTGATTGTTTCTTGCTTTGTTTGTTTTGTTACCTTATTTACCTTTTTGCATGGTAGGATCCTATGATATCATGAATATTATAAAATGATTTCAACGGGTTGGATTACGTTATATTTGATTCTTGATTAATGCTGTATGCATATATATATATATAATGCATGCAGGTAGATGGCACCATCAACGCTCCGGGGGCGCCGAGCGCGTGGAACTCAGCGAAGTACAAACAAAATTGGATAATGTTTTACAATGTTGCAGGGCTGAGCATCAAGGGGAAGGGCACATTTAATGGGAATGGTGAACAGTGGTGGGCATGCAGGGAGTCGAAACAGTGCTCGCAAGCTCCCTCGGCTCTTACTCTGCAGAACTGCAACAATGCACAAATCAACGGCATCACCATGCTCAACAGTCAGCAAGTGCACCTCAACATTCAGGGCTGCAAAACCGTGAACATCGCCTCTGTCACCATCACCGCTCCCGAGGAAAGCCCCAACACCGACGGCATCCACATCGGATATTCATCGGGTGTTACTGTCTTCAACTCCAAAATCGGCACCGGCGATGATTGTGTGTCAATAACCACCGGAAGCTCGGGCATCCGCGTTAAAGAAGTTGGCTGTGGCCCTGGCCACGGTATCAGGTAGGTTGGTTGCTACTTATGTAAACTAATTGATCTTAAAGTTTAAGCATATATATATATTTGTGGAACAATAAGATAGGCATTTACTTGGTTGGTTGGTGTATGACTGTATGCTGCTGCAGCGTTGGAAGTTTGGGACAGGGAGGATCAACGGCGATGGTGTCGGATGTGGTGGTGGATGGATGTCAGCTTACGGGCACCACCAACGGGGCAAGGATAAAGACTTGGGAGGGCGGAGCAGGCAGAGCCAGCGGCATAAAATTCATGAACTTGGTGATGACGGATGTGCAGAACCCCATCTTGATCGACCAGTTCTACTGTGGCGGGGCTACCTCAGGCAAGTGCTCCTCTGGTGGATCCGCTGTGAAGATCAGCGACGTGACTTTCAGCAACATCCGCGGTACCTCCGCCACCGACGTAGGCATCAAACTGAATTGCAACGGCAACGGCGGTGGCTGCACCGGCATTAATCTCAACAACATAAATCTGCTGCAAAGCAACAACGGTGGCGTCGTCAAAGTGCAGTGCTCTAACGCCCACGGCCTTGCTACCACATCCGCCATCGCCTCATGCTTCTCTAGGTCATCCTCCCCCACCTCCATCTCCACCTCCGCCCTCGTCCTCTTGGACGATTGAGCAGTGCTCTATCCCCTTTCTTCTTTCCCACCTACAAGTTAGCTCCTACGCTAATTTATTATTTATTATTAAAGGTCCTCCAATATTAATTATTTTTATTTGACATCTTGGTTTTTAAAATATTGTCCATCTAGACCCACCAACAAGAAAGAAATTATAATAATAAGCAGATAAAAAAGAAATTATATTAATAAATAGAAACATACATAATTCCATGAATTTGACTCTAGTAGGTTTATAGGAATAATGGTTCATCCAATCCATTAAGACCTTCATTCAAACAAAGGTAAGGACAAATCTTGAGCAACATACTCTAATTGTTGGGGTGACATGGATTCATAATCTACCAAATCCTTGATGAAGCCTTGATTGGATAAAGCTTCCTTAAAGATGATAAATGTAGCTTCTTTAGATTCTTTGCTAATGGGTAGCAAGATACCCCTACACCCAACTATATGAATCACTAAGGTGTTTACATAGTTAGCCTAACACAAGTAATTCATCTACTGCCTAGTTAGACACATCCTCAACACAAAGCGTTGCTAGGTTACCAAGTACTAACATATAGAAATTAATTGCTTAATTGAATTGCAGTTGAGTAAAGTGCATTAAAAGAAACATTAATCTCAGTGTTGCAAGGATTGTCAAAAGAGTTCATTTTTTATTCCCATCACACTATTACGCTATCAATGTTCAAAGAAAGAACCATACACACTTAGACTCCTTTTGTGGGCACTCAGAAACTATTCTAACTCTAGAGAGATTAAACTAAAAGAGCTTTGCTACTTTGACTGAAAACTATCAAAAACTCATGTCAAATCGGGAGTGCTATATTTATAGGCTAGCATATACCCCTTAATGTTGGACACCCAACATCAAATACTTGACATTAGAGCAAACTCATCCTAGAGTGAGGAAGAGGAGGAATTCGTTTTTACAAAAATATTGGGTACATATGGGATTATTGACTAACATACAAACTAACTTAAATGGAATTGTAGTGTTCATGATAAGAGAAGGGAACACCATGGATAACACTGGCATCCAACACCTCTTAGTAGCAAAAGAATGAGAGAGAAGATCCAACGATCATGAATGGTCCTCATTGTGTGATACTGCCGCATCATCCTTGGTGAACATAGTCCCACTTTCAGTCCATGCTTCCCATTGTAATCACAATAAAATCATGAATTAATATGCAATGTGTAACACGTAGTGGTTAAATGCCTTGTCTCAATGGTCACACTTAGCTAGGTTGTTATTATGGTAGATTGATTCCTTGAGTAGTGTTAGCGAGAAGATTGACAAATAGAGTAAAATAGATAAGCGATTAATTAAATTTAAAAAAAGTTCAACACAAGAAAATATTTGAAGAGGGTGTAAGAATTCACAACAACAAAAAGGAAAGTTCACTAAAAAATGTTATGAAGATGTCCACAATTGGATGTCATTGATGGCGTAAACAAAAAGAATTTGATTGTAAGAGTGTCTAAGGATAAAGAACTTAACCAACCCAAACAAAAGATATGCAAGTGGGTCCTTCCCAAAGTAGGCATAGGACTTTTATGCCCTTGCATAACTTCAAACCAAAGAGTTTGTGGGTTTTGTCGATGATTAATGGTTATAGAAGGTTAATTACAAGAACCTGGAAGAAACTAACTAAGAATTCTAACACATCAAACCAGGACATCAAACAAGAACATGAAATCGACAATGAGGTGAGACATGGAAAGCATAGATGGATGAGAGAGTGTGAAATGGAGTTCCTAATTAAGGTCACATGAAGTCCCTTGTGGATTTTGTGGTTAAATAACTTGATAGGATCCATCCTTAGTCTACACCAAAACCAACCACATTTAGTGACTTTGCATCATCATTCTAAAACCAGTCCATCCCTTCAGACACAAGAGTACTCCCACTAAACAACCACCATTCCTTATTAGAGAAGAAAAGAAAAGTAAGAAGTGAGGAAGGGCCTTCGTTAGAGGGGACTAGTTCCATAACCAGTGCTTGTAGCCTGTTTATTTTGTCTAAGGGGTGTTCTTTCAATTTCCATCATTTTTTTAAATGGTAACCATACCATGCAAAGACATATGCATTTATTTTGTCTAAGGGGTGTGCTTTGAATTCCCATCATTTTTTTCTAATGAGAACCACACCTTGCAAAGACGTATTCAACTTCCTTTATTGGTTGACATGGAATGGTAAGAAATCCATGAAAACACACATGCACCCAAGCAAATAGAAAGGCATAAAGAATACCAAATTTCCTTGAAGCCACAGCTTGTTCAAACCTTTGAATCCTTTCCAATTCTGGAAACTACCATAGTCACAAATTTGTTAAAGTTTTGTTAATGAAGAAGGGACTACATGTTTCCAGAATAAGAAAAACCATAGAGTTTGTGGATGAATAGATGTTGTGAACTCACTGCCTATTGCATGAAAAAGAAACCATGTCCTAATCATCTGTACAAAAATTCAAAGCCAGAAACCAAACACCAACAATCAAATAACAAGAAAGTACATACCACCATCAAGCAATGCATTACCATTGTACTTGGCACTTATTAACAAAAGTTAAAAAATCACATAAAAACATAAATAAAATAAAATAAAATACAAAATAAAATGTAAAATATTCAAGAAATAGCAAATGTACTAACGATGGTGTAAAACAAAAAATTGAAAAACTGAGGAGCCACTTATATGGTTAGCATGGATGGCCATATCCCCCATGACTAAGTTGAAAGGAGGAAATTCAAAATGTGGAGTGTGGTTGTCCATTCGATGAGTCATTCATTGTATTTACTAGCTTATGCTCGTGAAAAGGTTTAATTTGTAAGATATTGACCAACTATTTCTTATTTGGGCTCTCAGGTTTGTAGATCATCATGGCCCCAAAAGGAAAAGTTTCATAAATGATGTAAGGTTCTTCCCACAACATTTGAAACTTAGTTTATTGAGGTACGTGTGTGGGGTTCTAGTAGAGAACCTTATCTCCTAGTTGAAATTTGACTTTTCTGATTTTAAAGTCATCATGCTTTTTGTTGTATGCCTTGTGCAACTTGTTAGATGATAGGGCTACTAATTGATTTTCATCTAGCAGGTTGAGATTAATTAGTCTTTCTTTTTGTGCTAGAATCAAGTCGAGGTCAAGATCATAGGTTGTTGAAAGTGTACGAAGCTCGGATTGAATAGGAAGTGTTGGTAATTCTCTGTCCACAAGCTTGTAGGGAGAGTAGCCTATAGGAAGTTTCCATGTTAAGTGGTAGACCCAAAGGGCATCATTGAGTTTTGTATTCCAATCTTTCCTATATTTGCTAACAATTCTTGTTAGAATCCTTATGATTTTCCTATTGGTAACCTCAGCTTGACCATTGACTTTGGGATGGTGCGGTGTTGTAAGTTTATGTTCAACCTCCAAGTGTTACATGAGCTTCCAAAAAATAGTGCCTATAAAGTGAGTTCCATTATCAAAAATTAATGCATGTGGCACACCAAACCTTTTTACAACATTTTTTTGTACAAATTGAGCAGTAGTAAAATATGTATAGTTGATAATGGCTACTACTTCTACCCATTTCATACAATAGTCAACAATGACTATGATGTACACCTTTTCATTTGACATGGATGTGATGGGACCTATGAAATCAATGCCCTAGATGTTGAAGGGTTCTAGTGGTTGAATCCATTGTTGAGGTCCCTCCATTCGAGTAGTCATTCCACCATCTCATTGGCATCGTTCACAAGACAGGACATAATGGTGAGCATCCTTGAAGATTATTAGCCAATAGTACCTTTCCATCAGGATTTCAATGGTCATGCATCTCCTAGCATAGTCTCCTCCACAAGGACCTTCATTAACATCTTGGAAAACATGCAGTTGATTAGCATCATGGACACACCAACAAACCAAGTCATCAACACACATCTTGTAGAGGTGTTTGTTGATCTCCATGAAGTGTTGTAACTGGTGAAGAAACTATTGTTTCTTCCAGTGGTCCAACCACTGTTGATGAAGTGTCATTTAGTTAATGCGACGACTGGGCCCATTTATGGAGCCACCCTTCCCGGCCTATAAATATGAGGGCCTTCCACCTCATTTAGGAATTTTTTTGAGTAGTTGTAGCGAAGCTCTTACAATTTGTTCCCATAAGAGATAGAATATTTTCCAAGTGCCTGCAGCAGGTGTAAGAAAAGTGATCGGATCTTTATTCAAGCGTTGATGTGGCGTGACAGCAATAAAGACGAACTGTTCAAGCATTCCTTGCAGCATTTGGACTTAGTTATTTCATACATTTAATAGTTTAATATGTTTATGCTTTATTAATTACTTATTTATGCTTTATTAGTTACTTGTTAATTACTTATGTTTTCATTATTATAATTTCAATTGTTATTGTTCATTCATAGTTCATTAAAGACATAAGTACGACCATCTCGAATGTAATCCAAACACTTGGTAAGCCTAGTGACGCTTAACGTCTGGTAACCCAGTAGTGTTAGGAAATGCTCAGAACGTGCTTGGAAGATGGGACCAGATACTTATGCTAGGAGTAGTTAGAATATAAACTAGGATCATTAGAGATTAGATAATAGTTTATTCCTCACTTTCCATACCTCAATTAGTTGCCGAAAAGATAATTAAAAAGATATAAAAATCATTAGCCTTAATCTCACTTAACCAATGTAAACAGAACTTCACAAGTCAGATTAGGATGACAACGACTGTTCTAACCCAAGGTTTCACTAGTTAGAAGTCTGGTGTATGTTAAGTACTTACAGTCTGCAAATTTTAACCAAGTTGCACATGAACGCTCGTGATTTGTATGGTTGGGCGTAGGGATACCTAGCCACTCATCATTGGCACCATTTTTGGGGACTATTAGTCTTACATGCATCATCTAACCTTAGTGAAATTATCATTTAAGTCGTTGGAACAAACCCAGGGTAGAAATATTTACGCATACTAGGCAAACTTAAGTTAATCGTAAGGTACACCGATTATATGGACCATCTAACGTCCAACATGTCTTCTCACAGGAGAGATGCATTTGAACCACCAGTGCCACAAGAATGTCGGGTCATGTACAAACATCCCGATGAATATGTCCCTGATTTCACATTCATCCTACATTAGGATGATCATCTTCAATGGCAGGACCTGGAGGATAGCATCGTGCTACCACCTGACCAAGCGGCTCCTGTGATGTTATATCACAATCTGGGTAGATTAGGCATCCAGGAGTGGGTGGTGGAGTATGTCATGGATGACCATGACTATTGGGACTATCATCCTATGAAAGCTCAATGGACAAGAGATTAGCAGCAGGCTGAGAGATATGAATAATAGAAGGGAAAATATTTTAGTAACCCCTTATTCTCGAAAGGGCCACAAGACAAGGCAGATCCTGTATTTCATGATACCCATTTGACCGAACTTCCCCTGGGGCAGCAATTCATCTAGTCAATCATTTAGAGAAAACCTCCAAGTGACCAAGATCCTCAAGGGGATGGGGGGTCATGCAGTAAGGCTGGGCTGGATGACCGAGGCCATCATCAGGGTAGATGAGAAGATCGTCACCGGAGCGATGGAGATGCCTCTCCTTCTTCTCCATCCTCCCCCTCTCCTGCGCCTTCATCCAGCTCAGGATTTGAGCGTAACAAGGGAAGGCTGGAGAGAAAGGACGATGGTAAACAAGTTCGAAAGAGGCAACATGAGAAAGCCTGCGACCAATTACATGGCCCTCGCTAGCATGAAAGAAGGGGTAGCCAAAATCATCACAAACGTCATAGTCCCCAACAAGACTATGATTCAGATGAGCCATTGTTAGCTACTTAGAGCATGCTCCAAATTGCAGAGGCATTTCACATTCCAAGTAGGCACATGAAGGATAGTTGGATCAAGTGTGTTGATATGAACAACATCTCCAGATTTGAAGGGGAATACAACTGTGATCCACAAATCCAACTGCAGGCGTTCCATGATGCCTACACCCTACAAAACATTGATAATGATTAGCAATGATTGAAGTTGTTCCCTAGCACACTCATCAAAGAAGCTAAAAGTTGGTACCGGTCCTTGGAGCTGGAATCAATCAAAAGATGGAGTACGATGCTTGAAATCTTTAATGAAAAATATCAAACATACTCTAGAGTGGTGAATCTGAGATAGCAGATCCAAGGTTGGAAACAAGGAAATCATGAACCCTTGGATACTGCCATGAGCAGGTATTACTCAGTGTTGCATCGGTGCCCTGGTCATGGTTACTCTCAGTAGGCACAACTTCGCCACATTATTGATGGGCTTCATTTTGAAATGTGAAAGACCCTTGGTGTGTATGCCAAGGGACGACTGTCGGAGCTAAGGGTCCATCAGTTGTAGCGCCTCATTGATCAAGTGGCCAAGGAAGAAGGAGAACTCCAAAAAAAGGAGATTTTAGAAGAATTCAACTGACACCCTTCCCTTAGGAAGAGGGAGGTCCAATTTTTTGATGAGGAGGATGAGTCATCATTGGAAGTAGCGGTGAATCCAAATACTTTACCATTATAAAATTTTGCATCTAAAATATTGGCAAAAGTGGATAAAATGTGGGACTCTTTAGACAAGAAATTCCAAAGTGTATTGAAAATTACAGAAGAGTCCAAAGAACAGGGTAGGGACTGTGATCGGCACAGGAAGAAGGGAGCTGAACGTGCCCTACATAAGGGTAAGGGAAAAGTTGTTGTAGTAGAGTAGGTTGTAGACTCTGATACCAAGGAGGACGATGGATGTGGCATATGCCAATATGACCATCCTAAGGGATGTTGTCCTATGGTGTCTCACCTTCAAGAGTCTAGGGTGTATGCCTTGAACCCTCAATTGGCGCAATGGCAGATACCCTGAAGGTTGCCTTATCCACAAGGTAACCCTAGGCAATTCCACCAGCAATAGCAAGGATATTATTCGAGTGGAACACCCTCGTAACCATATGAATACTTCCAATAGTGAAAGCAACCATAAGAGTGGGGGATGCCACTTCCAAGGTAGTAGTACCCTTACAAGTAGTCAGATCCTTATGGGTACTATGTTCAGCAATCGGTCTCTCCAAGAGACTCTTCCATTCATGTGGCCTTTCCCAGTTACTACCACCCCCTGAATATTTTAGACATCCATCTTCATCACCCAAGGGGAAAAATCCACATCTCTTCTACCCTCCATCACCTTCTTCTGTCACTCCTCCACACCATCCCACTCAATTTCCACCTGCTCCATCCATGCAGGGAGAAATACTGCCACAGCCACAGCAAAGAAACGCTACGATGGCTATTAACTTACGACCGGCACCTCAGCCAAGGGGACTGGAACCCAAACAACGTAAACGTTCTTTTTTCTGGCCCAATAATCTAAACACACCCTCACCTATGCCTGTGGCCAGTGCCTCCGAACCTACCAACGCCTCCAACATCATACTGTCTGAGTAGTCCTCTGCTCCACCGCAATCCAACCTTCAGATGGTCATGCTCACACATGCTGTGACCGATTGGATCAAAGCAAGTTCTATTCCCTAGAAATTGACAAATCTGGGAAGCCCCCTAATCTATCTTCAGATGGCTAGGAATGAGCCATGCAAAGCTCTTCTAGACTCAGGGTTAGGGGTCAATTTAATCTCTCATCACATGTACAAGAACTGGAACCTGCCCCCGCTAAAGAAGAGTAACATCTAGCTCGAGTTAGCATATCAGTCCATCACCGTTCCCTTGGGTTTGGTGGAGGACATTGTGACCACCGTTTGTGGGTGGTCCTACCCTACTAATTTCCTGGTCATCCGTGTAGATAATTGTAAGGGGAACTTCCCAATCATCATGGGAAGAGCCTAGTTAAGCACGGTGGACACACGACTAGGACTCCGAGATTTGTCCCTGGAAATTTCAAAGGAGAATCCTTTAGGGAAGATCGAGAAAAAAAGAGTTCCATGCATCATGTACAGTGACTCAGGGTGCACGTGTGTGCAGCAGTTATGGTCTGCTAAGCGGATATCCATTCAAGCATGCAATCGGTGTGTACTAACCTAAATCGTCGGTGTAAGGCTAGAAGGGAAACAGACACCGAGAGATCGTTGGGTAGGCACAGCTGACCCTACCTTCGCTTGAGGGCAAGCTAGAAAAGGGAATGAAGGTAGAGTTCCTTGGATGGTTTGCACGCAAATCAACCAAGGACTTCCCTGAGCGTAAGCTATGGCTAGCGCTGGGGTTATCGTAAACAGGATGTAAACGAAATGTAGACAACGATACGAAATGTAATAAAGTGTATTGAATTATGAATAAAGAATAAACAAAGTTATATTTGTAAAGCATAAACAGAACTAAACAATGTAAATGGGAGGCAATAATGAAACTATATTATATTGTTTTAAAAAAAATGTGCACCGGTCAAAGCGTAGTTGCACAAGTGTGAATGGCAAGTCAAATGGCTAGCCCTGGAAAGATATGACACGATGATGCGACGATGTGAGAAGAACTTGGAAGCCAAAAATCGGATGTGCCGAGCACCCAAGGATTACAAGTTCTGTCCTCCTTCAGAATCGCCAACTTCTCCAATCTTTGCCTCTTCCAATCTTCTTCTTCTTCTTCTTCTCTTTTTGCCTCTCTTGCTGTTTTTGCTTCACTTCTCTTGCCTCCCCCCAATTTTTGTGAATTGATGGGGTATTTATAGGGTTGGGCTAGGGTTTTGGCTAGGGTTTGCTTTGACCAGGTTCAATGTATCTGTGCTGGATAGTTGTACACGAGTTGGATGTGTGTTGGCAATTACATACTTTGACTAGGTTCAATGTATTTTACAACTTGTGGGTCATTCGAGCCCATAAAAATACAAATAAATTAGAAAAACAAGCCCTCAAGTGATAAAAATTTAAAGAAAATTTAGAANTACAGCAACGGTGATGGTGGCAAGTAGTGAGACATGCAGTAGGGGCAAAAAAACAATGGCACAGGCTCCAACAGAAACTATAGTGTAGACGAGTGGTGGAAGACGTGAAGTGGAAGCACAGGTAAGCATAGAAGCGTCAGTATGGTGAGCAGCGGCGGTGGGAGCATGGAAGGCGACAATGCGGCAGGAGCAGAAACATCAACTCGGCAGCACAGAAGTGGCAGCACGGTAGGCAACACAGGAGTAATAATATGACAGTAGCAACGGAGGAAGCATAGGAGCAACAGTGACGCGACAATAGCACAGGAGTGGCAGCAATAGAAATGACGATGGAGAAGGCAAAGGTTGCTGCACAAGAATCTAGCCTAGGGGTGGATTCATCGACGGAGGCAGCATCATCATTTTCGGTGACGAAAGCAACGACAGACTGTAAATCTGGGCCAGATTCTGGGGCAAGTTCGTGGCCCCCTTGGCCAATGGGAAATGAGGAGCTGCTGGAGCAAGAGCTCTATTCATCAATGGGGCCACAATCGGCGTCCACTGCGAATACTGCATGTAGAGCGAAACCAACGACTCCATTGGCATCATGTTAGCTCCGGGGATAATTCCGTGGCTCTGTGAATTCTGCGCCTGAAACTGCTGCTATTACTTCCACGGCCATCCATTAAAGCCTGAAATCATGCATAAACAAAGTTTCTTCTTTCTTTGTTTCTTTCTACCTGCAACTCTCTTAACCTCTCTAGCCGCTGGCAGCTAGCTGCTCCTCCTCGAAGTTGTCTGATTAGGTAGCGAGCCTCGCAAGCAGTCCTGACTGGCTCAACGGTGAAATCGAAAAAGCTGAATGATTAAAATAAATCCAAAGTAGCCAAGGTTTCAACTCCTGCAAGCGCACTTGCAGTCAAACCCTAGCCATGCTCGACACCAAAATCGAAATCAAACAACACGAAGATTCTACTTTCTTCTTCTTCTTCTGGTTTGATTTTGCAGTTGTTCATGTTGAGGATGAACAAAATTTCCCTGGGCAGGTTAGATGTGCACTTAATGCCTTAGCCAAATTCTTTTCTTTTTGGAATGCTTTGAAAGGGCTTGAGCTATTTTCATTCAAAGTGTTATTATGAAATTAATGGTGTTTCATTGGCCCCTCTTTGTTGATGTCTGGAGGAATTCACCTGAGAGGCGTTAACAAAGAAGTGCAAACACCATGAACAAACAAAGCATCAAACATTAACCACTAGCCTTTGGCTGGGTGTCATCACACCATTTTCAAAAGTACATGGGATTGAGGGAATGTGGTTCAAGATGCAAGGGGATCGGTTGTAACCAGGGAAGCTAGGAGGTTAAGGGCGATGATTGCTGCTAGGATTTGTGGGAGAGGAATGCTCTCTTGTGCACAAGTTATGTCATTGGTCCTTGTCAATAGCTGGGTTTTTAGCAGACTCGGAACCAAGACATAGGAGGTGCATTCTTTGGAGAAACAGGACTCTTATAAAGTATTTGCGGGGCCCGTTGTAAACAGCCAAAGCCACGCAATGATGTGCAACATGGTCTCTTTGAGACACAAGTGTAACTATTTTTCAAGACAATTGCCTTCTCACCTAGGGCTTGTATGAGAATGGCCAATACTCTTTTTTTATGATGTCAACAGGGTCATGAAGACCTTTTCTGTGCATTTTGCTCTTTGACCCTTTTTTTGTTTTTTTTTCTTTTTTTTCTTTTTTTTTTCATTTTTTTGGTCTTTTTGAAAGAACTTGCTTTTTGTGCCATGCTCATGTTTGAGCACTTGCATTTTGCATCATGTACTATGTATTGTGTTTTGCATCGCAACTGCTTAGAGAGCTACAGTGTGCAACAGTGTACCAAGAGTTTTGAGATGAGTAGAATGTATCAAGGGGGATGTAATCGGATAGGATAAGGGAGCATGATGGGGAATAGGAAATGTATAAGGAGTCGGGAATGTACTTATGAACGGATTGATTAACCCAGTCGTATGCATCAGGAAAAACATGATACCTTGTCATCATGATGAAGTGCATCTATGCACGAATGCCTCAGAAGTGTCATCTTGCAAACACAACTCCAAGAAGACAAGAAACCCATAAATGAAACAATTAGCTAAACACTTTAAACAAGGATATGGAGTCACCACATCTAGCTTTCAAAGCAAACAGAATCATGAACAACATCAGTTTCATTAGGCCCCATGGCATGAATCATGCAACAAGTCTCTATGGAATAGGAACAGCCAACTACAACAACAAATCTTTTCAAATTTTTCCTNCCCCTTCTTTAATCAGGCGTTTGTGGAGATCATGCTTGTGCCTTTGTCTCTGCTATTTTTGGTACCATTCAATTTGATCAAGAGTTTGTATACGTTCCTTCTCTACTGTGTTGAGGTCGGCAATGTGCAATTCATTGTTTTGACTTTCATCAAGGAGACTGGAGAGAGTTATCTGCAATGAGGGAACCTGCAATTCTAAAGGTAAAACACCTTTAGATCTGTATACAAAACTATATGGATTTTTACTTGTGGATGTTCGATGTATCGTTCTATAAGCCCATAATGCGTAGACCAATTTTTCATGCCATCATTTCTTACTCTGATTCAGCATCTTTTTGAGTATCATGATGACAGTTTTATTTGTAGCCTCCGCTTGACCATTACTCTATGGGTAGTAAGGTGATGAAAATGCATGTTTAATGCCTAGACTTTCACAAAAACTTTTGGTATCTACGCTGCTGAATTGTGACCCATTATCAGTAACGATGGTCATTGGAACACCAAAATGGGTTATAATATTTTCCATTATAAAGGTGCAAACATGTTTTGGCGTGGTCTTCCAAAGAGGAATAGCTTCCACCCATTTTGTGAAATATTCAGTTGCAGTGATTATGAAGCTATGGCCTGCTGAAAATGACGGTGTTATTGGTCCAATTAAATCTAAACCCCATTTTTGGAATGGCCATGTGATTTGTGTGGTATGCAGTTCGTTAGGTGACACATGTATCAGATTACTATGCTTTTGGCAAATGTCACATGTTCTAACTTTGGAGATGCAGTCGTATTCCATGTGTGGCCAGTAATAGCCTAAGCGCCTAATCTTTGTTGCCATTACTTTAGGTGTTATGTGTCCTCCACAAAGTCCTTCATGGATTTGTTCTACAATTGTTTGACCATCGATGCTACTAACACATGTTAGCAAAATACCTTCATATGATTTATGACATAAGATGTCACCTATTAATGTGTATTGACGAGAGCATTTTCGTATGGTGTCCTTTTGAGCATGTGTCAAGTGTTGTGGAGGTTCGCCTTTTAGAAGATACTCTTTTACGTCATCATACCATTCTATTACGTGTGTTGTACTAATAGATGCTATAGGTACTTCATTTATAGTGTTAATTATAGGTTCGGCACAACTAGTTATAGAACTAGGTAATGCATGAAACATTTCAGGTTTCATGTTTAAGGCTAGTGTGGCAAGTGCACCAGCGACGGTATGTTTGCTTCTAGGGATTTGTTGTATATCCACTTCTACTAGTTGCCTCGCTAGGTGTTTAGTAAAATCACAATACAGTTGCAAATGGAGAGCTTTGCATGTGTAGGCTTCAGTGACTTGATTAATAACTAATTGCAAATCACCTCAAACTACAAGGTGTGAGATTCTCGAAGTTAGCGCTATTTAAATTCCTCTAAGAAGACCTTCATATTCTGCTATGTTATTGGTTCAAGGAAAGTTTAAGCGATAAGCAGAAGGTTGGATTTCCCTAGAGGGGTATATTAAAATAGCTGTGGCACTTCCTCCACAAGAGGTTGAGGCCCCATCAAAGTAGAGAATTGCCTCATAATTATCAGGTACAGTGTCTATACTATTAACATTTTCATTTGGGAATTCGGGGTTTATTGTTGTTTGATCATGTGTCGGTGAGACAATTAATTACGTGGCTATTGCTTGACCTTTTGTGGAAGATTGAGTGACATAGTGTAAATCAAATTCTGCAATCATTGCTTTCCACCTAGCTAACCTACTTGACTCATAGATGTTATTAGTGATGGCACAGAGAACATTATCTTTGCAAATAATGTAAACTTGATTACGGAAGAGATAATGTTGCCATTTCTTCAAAGAGAAGACAAGGGCAAGGCATGATTTTTCTACATCATTGTATCATTGTTCATGGGCTATTAAAGCATGGCTTAGATAGTATACAGGGATCTCGGCCCCATCTTGACGTTTTTGACAAAGCATGGATGCGATGGAAAACTAGAAGTTGCAAGATAGATGTAGAAAGGTTTTTCACTTTGTGGAGGATAAACAGTTGGTAGTTGGGCCAACTCTTGTTTTATGTTTTCAAATGCTTCTTGGCATTGTTGAGTCCATTGGAAATGTACATTCTTTCGTAATAGATGTTGCATGGGACTCAACTTATCTGTTAGCCTTTCGATAAAGCATCTAATGAATTGTAATCTACCTTGGAGGTCGCGTAGTTCGGTAAGGTTTCTTGGTGGTTGCATATTGGTTATCGCTTTAACCTTATCAGGGTCTACCTGTATCCCTGTTTTGGAAACTAGGAAACCAAGCATTTTTCCTGTTTTAACACCAAAGACACTTTTTTGGATTGAGCCTAAGGTCATATTTGAGACAACGTTTAAGCACTAAATCTAGATCTTGTGCATGTTATTTAGTTGTTTTATACTTGACCGCTATATCATCAACATAATCATTGAGCAGACTAAGCATGTAGTCACTAAATATATACGTCATTGCTCATTGATATGTAGCACCTACATTCTTAAGGCCAAATGGTATCATTGTATAACAAAATATCCCCCAAGGTGTCATAAAAGTTGTTCTAAGTTGATAATCTGGATTAATTTTTATCTGATTGTAGCCTGAAAATCCATCCATAAAGGATAATAATGCATGTCCAACAGTCGTGTCAATAAGTTGATCAATATTGGGCAGGGGAAAGTCATCTTTTATAGTGGCTATGTTGAGGTCACGGAAATCAATACATATGTGTATACTACCATTCTTTTTGGGGACTACAACAATGTTTGACACCCAATTGGAATAGTCAACGGCTTGGATGAAATCGACTTGGTAAAGCTTTGTGATCTTAGCGCGAACTGCTAATGCGACTTCGGGTCTAACCTTTCGTGCTTTTTGTTTTACTGGTTTGATTTTTTCATCAAGGATAATGTTATGTTGGATGATCCGGGGGTCTAGTCCTGGCATGTCTGTATATGACCATGCAAATGTTTTTATGTTGTCTTTTAAGACCTGAGTGATGTTACCTACGAGTTGCAGATCTAGTAAGGCACTCAATTTCAAGGTCTTGGCTTCGTCATTAACTGTGGTAATGGGGATCTCAACTAGAGGATCTTCAGTGATATTGTTAGCTTCTAGGTCTAGAGTTTTGGCTACGTTTTCAGGCCAGTCTAACGTTTCTTGAGTGGAGGCTATCAGATTGGTATAGGTGGATGGACCTAGATCCAAAGATTCTAGGCGAATTGCTCTTTCTATATCTCCGTATGGTCCATTGAGAGACAATTCTGAGAGGATGTTGTGGTTGGCCATGATACTCGCTCCGGCCAATTAAAATAGGAGCGAAATAAGAGACACTCCCTCAGTAAGAGAGTTACAGAGTATAAACGAATATAGAATAACTAGTTTGGTAGAATGTATAAAGACTGATGTAATGGCCTGGATTTTAATTATGGTATAAAATGGTTGCATTTTTATCTTTATGTTTCATGTAAATGTTTTTGTCATTTTTCATGTTTTTTATTGTTTTTCTTTTTTTTTTCTAGAGTATATGTGTGCAACTAAATGTAACATAAATTTCTAAAGTGTAAGGTAAATACTTGGAAAAGAAAGCAACGACCATGCAAGAATCTAAATTGTAACTTGTAACCTGTAAACAAAAATTCAATGTAAGATGACGAGAGTTTGTAAATTTGTAACTTGTTGGCTCTAGTTTAAAGCCATTTCGGGCTTGGTACATCAGTTTAAAGTCTTGATGGACTATTGCATCTATTGTTCAAGAAAGGATTACCAGTTTTATGCCATGGTGGGCCAAAGGTAGTAATGTTTTCAAGAAGTGTTAGATGGAACCGGTCATTTTTGACTATGGCTAGTTTAATGTCATTGCAGATGTGTTGTAGTTTAACGTCATTTCAGACAGTTTGTAGTTTAACGTCATTTTGGACAGTTCGTAGTTTAACGTCATTTCGGACAGTTTGTATCATTTGTTCTAGTTGTTGAGTTGCCTCTTGATCTTTTGTAACTTAATGTATGGTGCTGGGTGTATGGGTATGATCTTATATTCACCTTCCCCTTCATCAGTGATGTCAAAGGATAGTTCCGACCAAGAGATATCAGTAGCAATGGCTCCTATGTCTATGTCTTCTTGTGTTTCTTCAGTGCTAGTTGGATTGTGAGTCAACATTGGGTTCACGTTCTGATGTATGTTCATGGTTTTTTATTTAGGCTTAATGAACTCAATTTCTAAACCTTGATCTATCTCAAAGTGTGAGGAAATGACCGATGGTGTTATATCCCCATGTATGATGATCTCACCACCCTCGTAAGGTAGATGTATCTCCTGATGGATTGGTGAAGATACGGCTTTAAGTTGAGCTAGCCAATGACGTCCTAGGATCAGATTAAACCCTGGCATTTCATCAACCACTATGACTTTAGCTGATGTAGGGAATTGGTCTCCGGCTATGAAATCTAAGGTAACCATGCCTTTCACTCCCACACGGGAACCACTAAAGGATCTCAAGAAAGAGGTTGTTGTGGGTTGTATTTGTTCAGTGAGTCCTAGTTTTTCGATGATGGAAAAGGTATTACATTTGTTGCTGCACCATCATTGACATGCACTCTATGTATTTGAAATGATCAACCTGTATTGTTATGAACATAGGGGCTGTGGTGATTTCCCTTATTTTCTCATCTAGCTTAATGTCCTTAACGTGGAAATCTAAGGATGTGGTCTTTGATTCCTAAAGGTTTGGGGATAATACTGCATAAATGGATGGTTCGTCTACAGGGAGATCCTCACTAACAGGAATTGAAGCTAACATCCATACGAGAGCCTCTCGATGTACTGGTGAAGTCATCACTAGGTCATACAAACTTAAAGAAGTATTCTTTTGTTTTAAGGCTTGTGTGACCTGGGTCAATGCATTAGCTAGGTCTCTACCATTTCGAACATTCTTATCCGTAGAGATTTGGTCCATTTGACCTAACATTCATATTTCTCGTGAAGGGGTTTTTACATTAGTAGCTGAGAATGTTGGGTTTGGGATATGACTTGTGACTTCATCTTGGTTTTGGTGACTTATACTAGGCTCATTAACAGATGAACTCATGGGAATGGTGCTTAGCAGTGTAGGCTTTGGTAGTCCTAATTCGTGTCCATGGTTTTCTCTCTCCATGCACTCTCTTTTTTCTTTTTCCAAGCACTCTCTTATCAACCTATCAGCAAGACGTTCTTGCAAAGGTCATTGAGAAGTGGAGGTGGGTTGTGTGCCAGGGTGTTTTGGCACCTGGACCACAAAGGGAATGGATCGGTTTTCAGATGGTATGTTTGTAGTGGTGGCAATCGAAGGAGGTATGCGGATGATGAATGGTTTTGATGGTGTGGGGCACGTGCATGTGGTAAAAGGGGTTTGAGGAGATGTTGGGGTAGGTGTGTTTTCTGAAGGCCTTCGAATCACAAAAGGTCTTCGCAGAACATCTTGTTTGTTTTTCATATGGATAGTATTAATCACATATGGGGCATCGTTGGTTTTGGTATTGAGAGGATCTTTGTAGACCCCCATGGATTGGTTTTGGGGCCTTACTGGGTTTGTCTTATCGAATACCATTTCACCCCCATCTATCATGCGTTGTATGTCTTGTTTCAATGCAAAGCAGTAATGAGTCCCATGACCACACCATTGATGATATTGACAAAACCTATCCAACCTAAAGCATTTTGGAATGGGAGGTTCATTGGATGTTGCTAAGGCTGGGTTTTTGGCCAATTCGCAAAAGCGATCATGTCTTTGTGAGACCGTAGGAGACATTTGTTTGTGTTGAATTAGCCCAACCTTTAGAAGTTGATCAAGTAGTTGTGAAGGCTTCATGGGCAATGGTGTGTATTGACTAGGGTCTTTCCTTT
>MNCI01006307.1:334222-388078 GCA_015680685.1 Gnetum montanum
GAGTGCATCATTTTTTGTGTGTCTGCCCATTCTTGGGCGGTAGGCAAACCAATGGATTGAGTTGATTGTGGATGATAATGGTTTAACTGTTGCATTCTTTGTCGAAAAGTAGGTTGTTGGGCTAACATTTGTTGTGGTGGAATGGTATTCGGGACTGAGACTACTCATGGAATCCATTGCCCAACCACGTGTTGTGAGGCAACACCTTGAACATATTGGGTAGGAGTAATCAATGGTGCCCTATGAATTTGCATCTAGAGTATGTAATGGGTGGATGTGGAAGCTGGTATGATTAACGGTATTCCAATTACTTGAGGTTGGAGGATTGACCCTGCATTGGATTGGGGGAGTTGTTGGGACTGCACTGGTGGAGGAATGATAGAAGTGGATGCATCAAAGTGAATGTTATTGAGCACGGAGAAGATAGGGATGGAATGGGGAACAGGTGCTTGAATGTTTGTGGATGAAGAAGGAAACATAGTTTCTTCTAGGAAAGGATGGGATAATAGGTTTGTGTGGGCATGGGGGCTAACAGTATGGTATGATTCTCCATGTTCATGTTGGGCTACAAATTCATCTTCTTCGTCTTGAGGCTCCATGGGAGGTAGTTGTAAGGCTTGACTTCTAGTCATAAGAAGTTGGGATATGAGTTTATGATGGTTTTCACATAGTGGGATTATGTCAAATGCTGAAGGGATCAACTCATGTTCTCCTTTATAGATGAATTCATATTCTCACTTAGCTTCCATCTCTATACGATCAATGGGTAGGTTGGCTTGGATCTTGACACAGATAAAATTATGTTGTTCGGGTGTAAGAGTTGCGTGAATAGGGCCTTTGCCTTGTAGCCTGAGGGATTGGCGTGTAGGGCCTTAAGGATTTTTGTGTTCAATAATGGTTATAGATTCCGTAGCAGTCACAGGGTTTGAAGCAATTGGTAGTGTTACTGGGTTGACTTGGGAAGATTCCATGATAAATGTGAATGGACTGGGATAGACGAATGGAGTTGGATCGTAAGCAGTTGTAGTGTGGGGTGACACAAGCTTAGTGTGATCAACAGGGATGAAGAGACTCAAATGGGCAAGATGGATGAGTTTTGATAGGTAGTGAGGTTTTAATCAATAACAAGAAAAGGCCCTCCTTCTAGCACCAAAAACTGTACTGACCTAAATCATCGGTGTAAGGCTAGAAGGGAAACAGACACCAAGAGATCATTGGGCAAGCACAGCTAACCCTACCTTTACTTGAGGGCAAGCTGGAAAAGGGAACGAATGCAAAGTGCCTTGGATGGTTTGCACGCAAATCAACCAAGGACTTCCCTAAGCGTAAGCTATGGCTAGCGTTGGGGTTATCGTAAATAGGATGTAAATGGAATGTAGACAACGATACGAAATGTAAATAAAGCGTATTGAATTATGAATAAAGCATAAACAAAGTTATATTTGTAAAGCATAAATAGAACTAAACAATGTAAATGGAAGGCAATAATGAAACTATATTATATTGTTTTAAAAAAAATGTGCACCGGTCAAAGCGTAGCTGCACAAGTGTGAATGGCAAGTCAAATGCCTAGCCCCAAAAAGATATGACACGATGATGCGATGATGTGAAAAGAACTTGGAAGCCAAAAATCGGATGTGCCGAGCACCCAAGGATTACAAGTTCTATCCTCCTTCAGAATCACCAACTTCTCCAATCTTTGCCTCTTCCAATCTTCTTCTTCTTCTTCTCTCTTTGCCTCTCTTGCTGCTTTTGCTTCACTTCTCTTGCCTCCCCCCAATTTGTATGAATTGATGGGGTATTTATAGGGTTGGGTTAGGGTTTTGGCTAAGGTTTGCTTTGACCAGGTTCAATGTATCTATGCTGGATAGTTGTACACGAGTTGGATGTGTGTTGGCAATTGCATACTTTGACCAGGTTTAATGTATTTTACAACTTGTGGGTCATTCGAGCCCATAAAAATACAAATAAATTAGAAAAACAAGCCCTCAAGTGATAAAAATTTAAAAAAGCTTAGGAGGATTGGCTCCAGCCCCAACCCACTTGGAAAATATTACATATTTTTTTTGTGAATATTCAGCCTAATTTTGTATGGGCTTTCATGTTTCATAGCCATCATACTAATTCCTAAACCTTGATTAAACAGTGAAAAAAAATTTTAAAAAAATGAGAGAATTGTCGAGGATTAAATCAAGAACGCATCAGGGGCAAACGTTGCTGGTGGTGCCTGCAGCAACGGTGACGGTGGCAGGTAGTGAGACGTGCAGTAGGGGCACAAAAACAATGGCACAGGCTCCAACAGAAACTGCAGTGCAGACGAGTGGCAGAAGACATGAAGTGGCAGCATAGGCAAGCACAGAAGCGTTAGTATGGTGAGCAGCAGCGGTAGGAGCATGGAAGGCGGCGGCGCGGTAGGAGCAGAAACATCAACACAGCAGCGCAAGAGTGGCAGCATGGCAGGCAACGCAAGAGTAATAATACGGCAGTAGCAGAGGTGGAAGCACAGGAGCAACAGTGACATGATGGTAGCAACAGAAATGACGATGGAGAAGGTAAAGGTTGTTACACAGGAATCTGGCCCATGGGCGGATTCATCGGCGGAGGCATTATCACCATTTTCGGTGACAGAAGCAACGACGAATCGTAAATCTGGGCCAGATTCTGGGGCAGGTTCATGGCCCCCTTGGCGGATGGGAAATGAGGAGCTGTTGGAGCAAGAGCTCTGTTCATCAATGGGGCCATAGTTGGTGTCCCCTACGAATACCGCATGTAGAGAGAAATCGACGACTCCATCGGCATCGCGTTAGCTCCGGGGATAATTTTGTGGCTCTACGAATTCTACGCTTGAAACTGCTACTATTGCTTCCGCGGCCATCCATTAAAGCCTACAATCATGCATAAACAAAGTTTCTTCTTTCTTTGTTTCTTTCTGCCTGCAACTCTCTTAACCTCTCTTGCCGCTGGTAGCTAGCTGCTCCTCCTCGAAGTTGTCCGATTAGGCAGCGAGCCTCGCAAGTAGTCCTGACTAGCTCAACAGTGAAATCGAAAAAGCTGAATGATTAAAATAAATCCAAAGTAGCCAAGGGTTCAACTCCTGCAAGTGCACTTGCAGTCAAACCCTAGCCATGCTCGACACTGAAATCGAAATCAAACAATATGAAGATTCTACTTTCTTCTTCTTCTTCTGGTTTGATTTTGCAATTGTTCATGCTGAGGATGAACAAAATTGCCCTGGGCATGCTAGATGTAAACTTAATGCCTTAGCTGAATTCTTTTTTTTTTAATGCTTTGAAAAGGCTTGAGCTATTTTCATTCAAAGTGTTATTCTTAAATTAATGGTGTTTCACGGTGTACCAAAGAATCACCTATTCAACAATGCATGTACGCAGTAGCAACTAACCAAGAAGGCACCCAGTGGTTGACAGCTTATCCTACTAGCAGCACATTGTGCATGGAACCGTTTGAGGGGCTAGTGTAAGCCTATGTTGACAACATGGATGAGATGGAGGAGATTCATCAACAGATTTCCACTATTGATGACCAAGATGACTGGGGAATGCTACAAATCCCTGAGAGCTTCAAACAAGATCCCCTTGAGCTAAATTCTTTACCAGATCACTTAGAGTATGCATTCTTGCAAAATGGCAAGCCGGTAATTATCAATGTTGCTCTTGCTCTTGAACAGAAAAAGAAGTTGCTGGTGATGGTAAAAAAATGGGTTGCTGCATTTGCATGGTCCTATCTTGAGTTGACTGGAGTTGATCCAGGGTCTGCCAGCACTGGATCTATCTTGATCCTTCCATGAAGCCATGATGACAGCCAAAAAGATGATTGAATCCCAAATTGAAGTAGGTTGTAAAAGATGAAATTGAGTAATTGCTTAAGGTGGGATTCATCTATTCTATCATCGATAGCGAATGGGTTAGCCCATACGTTATCATACCCAAGAAAGGTGGCAAGTGGAGGGTCTGTATTGATTTTTGGTTTCCCAACATGGCGACCTTCAAGGACCACTTCCCGCTCCCATTTGTGGACCAGGTGTTGGACATTATCGTAGAACACTGATATTACAGCTTTTTAGATGGTTATAGTGGTTATAACCAAATCCAAATAGCACCATAGGACTAGGCCAAAACTACTTTCACGAGTCCATGGGGGACTTTTTCATATAAGAGGATGCCCTTTGGCCTGTGCAATGCCCCTGCAATGTTCCAACGCCTTCTCCTAAGCATCTTCCAGCAACAGATTGGCAATGGTGTAGAGGTCTTCATGGATGACTTCTCCACCTATGGTGCCACGTTTGAGCAAGCCTTAGACCATTTAGAGTAGGTTCTAAAGAGGTGTGTAGACACCAATCCAAGGCTCAATTGGCAAAAGAGCCATTTGATGGTCCAAGAGGGCATTGTGCTAAGGTATCGCATCTCATCCATAGGGATCGGCGTAGACCCTGAAAAGATTAGGGTCCTCTAAGGAATAACCCACCAACCAAGTATCATCAAAGATGTGCGGTTATTCCTTGGACACACTGGTTACTACCGATGTTTCATTGAACACTTCTTGAAGATAGCCAGGCCGTTGGTAGAACTTACAAAGAAGGATGCTCCATTCGTCTGGACCAAGGAATGCGAGTCTGCATTCCAAGAGTTGAAATAGAAACTCATAGAAGCTCTAGTTCTATGGCCACCTGATTGGTCCAAACCTTTTCACATTATGATGGATGCCTCCAACTATGCCTTGGGAGCCATGCTTACACAGTGTGATGATCAAAAACGTCCATATCATATCCATTATGCAAGTCATAGCATTGTGGGTGCACAGCTGAACTATACCACCACTGAGCAGGAGTTGATGGCGGTGGTGCTCGCATTAGAAAAATTTTAGCACTATGTGCTCAGATACAAGGTGTTTGTGCACATAGACCATAGTGCTATCTGGTTCCTAATGAACAAACCAACAGTGAGCCCCCGCATAATATGGTGGCTGATGATTCTTCAGGAGTTTGATCTTACCATGATAGACAGAAAGGGGACCGAGAATGTGGACCACTTGTCTCGGCTATGATGGGATGACGTAGAAGAGGAGGAGCCCTCATCCGATTAGTTTCCAGATGAACTCCTCTTCATAGGCATCATTGATCCTTAAGTACCCAAGGAATCCCCTTGGTTCAACCGCATCCTCACCTACCTTACAACCCAGGAGCTGCCAATGGAGTGGAACCATTGACAGAAACAACAGTTTCTCCATAAGGCCAAGCATTTCATTGAAATCAACGGCGACCTCTACAAGGTGTGTCCCCGATGATGATACACTGCGTGTCCTCCAAGATGCTCACGAGGGCCCTTGTGGGGGCCACTATGCTAGATGTCAAACGGCCATTAAAATCCTACTTCCAGGGTATTACTGGCCTACACTTTTCAGGGATGCATAATGGTTCCCCCTCTCCTGCGAATGATGCCAAAGAGATGATGAAAGGTCAGCATGGTTGGAGGGACCTCAATAGTGGATCCAACAACTGAAGCCCTTTGGCATCTGGGGTATCGACTTCATGGGGCCCATCAACCCCTTGTCAAATGGAAAGGCATACATCATCATGGTGGTCGACTACTGTACAAAGTGGGTAGAAGCGATAGCCGTCATCGACTGTTCTTCCAACACCGCTGCTCGATCTTTTCAGCAACAAATCATTACCAAGTTTGGAGTGCCACGTGCACTCATTTCTGACAATGAGACTCACTTCACAGGTGTCACTTTTCGGAAACTCATGCAACGCTTAGGGGTAACACATAAATTTACAACACCCTATCACCCCCAAGCTAATGGGCAGGCTAAAGTCACCAATAGGGAGATCACCAAGATACTTACCAACACCATTAGCAAATATAGGAGGGATTGGAGCACCAAGCTTAACGATGCCCTATGGGCCTATCGCTCCACTTGGAAACTTCCTATAGGGTACTCTCCCTATGAGTTAGTGTACGAAAAATTGCCAACACTTCCAGTCCAAGCAGAACTCCAGACACTATCCATAGCCAGTGACCTTGGCCTTGACCTACTGCTAGCACAATGAGAATGATTAATCAATTTAAATGTGCTAGATGAGAACCGATTAGTGGCCCTATTTTCCAATGAAACCCACAAGGCCTATAACAAGAAACGACATGATCTTAGGATTTGGAAGGTCACATTTCGATGTGGAGATAAGGTATTGTATTGGAACCCATCACATGTATCCCAACCAACAAAGTTTCAGACACTATGGGAGGAACCTTATATTTTCTCTGAAACCTTCCCATCTGGGGCCTTGCTCATCCACAAACCTGGAGACCCCACCAGAACACAGTTAGTTAACCGCCAAAAACTCAAACCTTTCCATGAGCTCCACACAACCAGGACCACCTACTTGTCATTGATCGATCATTCACACTCCATCTTTCATGTCTCCTCCTTTCCACCCAGTCGTGGGGGAGACCATCATCCCTGCTGATCCATTCCCTACTTTCCTCACTGTTTTATCATTTTTTTTTACAAATTTTTATTTTACACTTCTTGTTTCATCATTTTTTGTTTTCCACTTTTTTGTTTTACACTTATTGTTTTACACTTTTTTGTTTTTCACCATCGTTTATACGTTTGCACATTATTTTTTGTTTTTTGTAACTATCTATTTTCTTCACNTATACGTTTGCACATTATTTTTTGTTTTTTGTAACTATCTATTTTCTTCACATAATAGCAAATGTCCTCGTATTGTCTTCAGACGTTCAGCACAATCAGTTTTCGTTACAATGGGTACTGTAATAGTCTTCCTCATTATCTAGCTCCCGCCATTGCATGGTTGTCCTTGGATTTTACGTTGTGTTCACTTCATAAACTTGGAAATGAGTCCACATCATTCACCCATTCACCATTCCATGGTTTTCCTTTGTTTGCAAACATGTAACCCCTTCACTTAAAAAAATTTTAATTAATGTGTGACTTGTGTAGCTCCCAGACTAAGGGATGATCCAATGGTTTGAATCAGGTGTGACTTCTAGGAGAATGCTTTATTCATTGTTCTGTT
The DNA here is from genome assembly GCA_015680685.1 of Gnetum montanum. Taxonomy (NCBI): domain Eukaryota; kingdom Viridiplantae; phylum Streptophyta; class Gnetopsida; order Gnetales; family Gnetaceae; genus Gnetum; species Gnetum montanum. The sequence continues at coordinate 341,283 of MNCI01006307.1, forward strand.
CTTCTCCCCGGGTTGCCGGTGTGTCCTCATAGATTTCCTCCCGCTCCAAGTCTCTCTTCATGGAAGCTTCTAGGTAGTTCGACCTTGCATGGTGTGGTCCTCACTAAAAAATTCAAAAAAAAAGAGAGAAAAAGAAGCAAAAATAAAATAAACAAATAAAATGAGAATTCAAAGCACACCCCTTGGTTGAATGCATGCACACACGCATGGGCCTTCACATGGTGTGGTTCCCCTGCACAAAAGAAAAGAAAAATGAATCATGGGGGAATTCAAAGCACACCCCTTAGACTGCCTCTCACGGGCCATACACTTTAGTTATGGGACTTCCTTGGTCCCCTCTACCTTCGTCCCATTTCACTTTCTTCTTCTCATGTTTCCTAGAGTGGTGGTTCTCTGTGGGGTCATTCTTGCTTCCTTGGGGGATGGTTGGGACTTCGTTTATTACTGCGATGTCACTGACTGCGGATGGTTTTGGGTCTAACATCAGGAAGGTTCTACTGGGTCACCTAACCATGCTCACACATGGGGTTTCATGCGACCAACACTTGGACTTTCCATTCTCTTCTCTCCCTCTATTCCCAATGCTCTCCATACTCACCTCACTGCCCTTTTATTTTTTGTGTGTTCATCGTGTTTTGTGTAGGTCTCTCATGCCTTGGCGGGTTCTCTTGGTTTGGAGTCTTAACAGGCCCACACCAATTCTTGGTGTCTAGGCCCATGAACCCTGGTGTTGAGGATATGCAGGCGCTATGAGAGCTATTGCCTACTATGGGGAGGACCCACCTACATATTTTTGATTCTACCTATTAAGCCTCCCATCCTTTGGATTTCTTGGTTGACTAGATTCAGTGTCCCATCGTTCGATTCCATCCTCGCGGAGTTCTTTTTCAATCCTATTCTCCAATTTTGTCTCTTTTTTACGCTTAATTTCCTTCCTTCTATCTGCAGCCATGATCGGGCATTTNTAAAATAATTAATTAATTAATTTATTACACAAAGGCACCCCCCCCCTCACGACTGAGAGCATACCTCTGAGTGCGTAGAAAGGGCAAGGACAGGTTGATGCGGACACGCGATGGAATGTAGGTGCGTTGGGAAGGGTTAGGCAGAAAAAACGACAAAACCTCCTCTTAATTTGGACTCCAAATGATGAAGAAGTGTGGCAGGGTATATATAAGGGTTGGGTGCTGCATTGACGAGGTTGTGTATATGCAGGCACTACGTATACGGGGCCCTGTATACGTAGCACTATTCACCCGTAGACTAGCGTTGACCAACCCATAAAACACCCAAANCGCACTCAGAGGTATGCTCTCAGTCGTGAGGGGGGGGGTGCCTTTGTGTAATAAATTAATTAATTAGTTATTTTATTAATTACGAAAAATTTGGCCCTAACCCCTAACTTAACGCTCTGGGAAACTTAATAGTGTGCCTATGCCATTAACATAACTTGGTCAAACTGAGAAAGTATATACGGACCATCTTAAACTACTTATGAATGGTCTAATGGATGGTTATGTTTTATTGTAGATGGCACCCAAACCAAGGCACCCAAGGGACGAAGGACCATCACAACCAAGGGACAAGCACCCATGCATGGGAAGGGGATGAGGAGTGCAACTGCCAGAGTATGCAGAGGACTCTCATGCAACTGGGCCCTTCCGTGAAAGACCTGAAGTGGAATCTATTCACCAGATTCCTGAAGAGGAGATTCCCAATGAGCAATTGCTCGGGGATGAGACTCCTGGGATAGCACCGCGGCTTGAGGTCACCCTGACCCAAGCCTGCCTTGATGCTATCATGCCATGTGAGGTGCAACAGACGGTCCTTCAAGAGTTAAATTTTGGACCATTCCTCGAGAACACTCCAGAAGATGTGAGACTCCAATTGCAGTACTCTCCGATGTCGTCAATCATCACAACCATTCGTGAGTGGTACTTAGGAGAAACCTATCTCTTTTGGACGAATCAGCAACTAGGGTCAAGAGTAAGAATCAAAGACATTTATGCCTCTTACTCTTCAGAAGTAATAGTGCAAGCTTTGGGGTTGCCTAAAATTGGGGCAGATGTGACAGAAATTCCAAAGTAGGCTGATCTAGAGGTGAAGGTGCAATGAATCCAATGATGCTATGGGGAAGATCACAAGGAATTCAGCTTCTTAACCATGAAGAAGAGAGTATACTCCAAGATAGAATCTTACCATTTGAATCCAATGGTAAGACCTAGCAAAATCACAGCCTTCTCTGCTCGTGCACGTGCTGCCTTAAGTGGGAAATTTCCCATGAGTCTTCCTCAACTGTTGTTTCTGGAAATTGAAAAAAGGTTTGCTAAGAATGAACGTGGAAGACAAGCTCTCCCCTTTCCCTGCCTAATCCAAAATTTGTGCAAACGAGTAGGGATAGCATGATACTCTAATGATATCATCTAGTGTGCCCCAATTACCTCATGCCAAGAAATGATGAAAGACAAAATACCTACCGCCACATAGACAGAGGAAGAGCAGCAACCAGCTCCACCACCTGCACAAACAACACCGCTAGGCATGCAAAACACAACAAAATACATCTGCGAGCTCCAAGAAACGCTCTTGAGCCAGCAAGAGCAATCTCGCAGGACTAGTGGAGGAGAAGATACTTCGGTCTATTGCCCTGCCATGAGCCACCTAGAGCAAGTGGCTCAATCAGTCAGCTTACTTGAAAGGGCAGGGTCGATATTCTCCACCGCCTGAGCACCAATTCCACCTAGAACAAATCCAAGCATCCTAGATGTATCAACTGCAACACAGCAGTTATTTCCCAAAATCTCAAGGAATGCTGCTACTTTCTCGGTACTCTTGGAAGATGGTGAAGAGGCGATGGTCTTGGTGATGCAGCACCAGGGATAGGAAGTTGTGGCTGAAGTGGTTGCCGATACAATTGCTATGGTCCTCAATGCACCGGCAGCACCTGTACCAAACATTCATGGGCTACAAGATGTATAGGTGTCTGCTAGAACTTCATGTAGCAAGATTGATGCAGCCCAACATGAAGAATTGTTGGACCAACTAGTGGGAACTGGGCAATCGCTTCCAGATGTCTTCAACCTTTTGGACAACATCACTACAACCCAATCAGAGCTACTATCGGCAAGGGGCAAGAGCATCATCTTGGAAGGGCAACTAGAAACTACTCAATTCACTTATTAGTGCTTGGCAACAGAGGTAGCCCAATTAAGAGCCCAGCTTGCCGATCTGGCCATCCTCAACCATGAAATCATCAGAGATGAAGCTTTTCAATAGCTTCATCTTACACTTCAGGTTGTTGAGGATGTGCGAGAGACGACGATCCTAGACAAGTCCATAGCAGATGCCCAAGTGTATTATTTAGAGAAGGACTTGGCAGAGGTTCACCATGAGAACATGTAGCTGATCGTAGAAGTTCATTGCTTGCGCAATGTTGGTACAGAGAACGAACACATGAAGGATTTCATGCACCAACTGTAGGAGGAGCTAGCTAGGGTGAACGCAGACATAAGAAGGTTGACAACTGGAAATAGAAATCTATCAATGGAGGAGGTTTGGGCATTGTGACAAAAGTCTATAATCTAAATTTTTACTTGGAAAAACGAGGCCCTAAAGTTCAAAAAAGTCAAAAATCATTACAGGGACCAAGTGGGATTGCAGAAGGAGGTGAATGAGAAGCACATTCAAGTCGCTAAAGCCAAGATGAACCAAGCACTCCAGCAACTCCAAGAGGGAGGCAATATATGGCCATCCATCTTTGATGGGTTGAACACCTACAACAAAGTAGAAATCCTTCTAAAGGAGCTTCAGATCGAAGAAATGATAGAATACATGGAATTGGCCAACCTTCAATATGAAAAACTAGCTATTCTCATAGCCAAGAGACCACAGTCAGAGTTAGAAAAGCAAGTGGCCACCTCGTATTCCCTATACGAGGGAGAGTTCCAGGTGCACAGGGAAACTAAACAAAAGTTGGCAACAACAAATGCGGAACTTGAGGTCCTCTACATAAGCTTTGAAGGCCAACATACTGTCACAGAGGACCTAGCCCAAAGAATGAGTGACTACCAGCATCTGCAGGCATCAATCCAAGCGTTTGACATCGAACGCAAGTAGTTCTTTGCCTATTTTGTCAACTTAAAAGATCTCATTCTGGCACTGCCTTACCCTTGGGGAGTTCTAGTTCTAGCACACATTGGAGAAGGTTCTTGGACCATGAACAATCGCAGAAGCAAAGAAAAAATGAGGGCTCTCTTGGAGGCTTTCCGGCTACCTCCAGAAGTTGCAGCTGCAGTAGGACTTCTGACATCCGTGCCGCCACCTACGCATGGGCCAGAGACTAGAGAGGGTCTATCAGAACCACCACCCCTAGGCACGGTGTGATCTTCTCCAGCAATTTTGTGCATCATCTTACATAGCAGAGGCTCCAGGACCAATGTGGTATTCAATTTTGTCTCTGAACATTGCCATTTTTGTAATTTGTTCCCCTCTTTAACTTGGGCACTTGGTCAAATTTATGTTGTGTCATGTGTGTGTCATGTATGTGTTTAAGTTATGTGTGTTGTAAATAAGAATCTATACCTTCCAAATTGCAAATAAACTTGAGGATGAGTTTTTGCTCAGTCGTGGGGGTATGATGAAGTGTCATTTAGTCAATGCGTCGACTAGGCTGTGTATATGCGATCGCGTCGATGTGGGCCCATCAACATAGCCTCCCTATGTCGACATGGCCCCATTTACGCAGCCACCCTTCCTAGCCTATAAATATGAGGGCCTTCCACCTCATTTAGGCATCTTTTTGAGTAGTTGTAGCGAAGCTCTTGCAGCTTGTTCCCACAAGAGATAGAATATTTTCCAAATGCCCACAGCAAGTGTAAGAAAAGTGATCGAATCTTTATTCGAGCATTGATGTATCTAAGCCCATTGGCATGACAACAATAAAGATGAACTGTTCAAGCATTCCTTGTAGCATTTGGACTTAGTTATTTCATGCATTTAATAGTTTAATATGTTTATTCTTTATTAATTACTTGTTTATGGTTTATTAGTTACTTGTTGATTACTTATGTTTTCATTATTATAATTTCAATTGTTATTGTTCATTCATAGTTTGTTAAAGACATAAGTACGACCATCTCGAACGTAATCCAAACACTTGGTAAGCCTAGTGATGCTTAACGTCTGGTAACCCAGTAGTGTTAGGAAATGCTCAGAACGTGCTCGGAAGATGGGACCAGATACTTATGCTAGGAGTAGTTAGAATATAAACTAAGATCATTAGAGATTAGATAATAGTTTATTCCTCACTTTCCATACCTCAATTAGTCACCGAAAAGATAATTAAAAAGATATAAAAATCATTAGCCTTAATCTCACTTAACCAACGTAAACAAAACTTCACAAGTGAGATTAGGATGACAATGACCATTCTAACCCAAGGTTTCACTGGTTAGAAGTCTGGTGTATGTTAAGTACTTACAGTCTACAGATTTTGACCGAGTCGCAGGTGAACGCTCATGATTCATATGGTTGGGCATAGGGATACCTAGCCACTCATCAATTGTGGCATCTAAGTGAGAAGATAGGTGAGAATGTCATCATACCATTTAGACTTATTGGGAAATTGTTTAATTAAAGCCCCAACAAATAGGAGTTCATCAAGAAACATATCAAATAATGGATTTTCTTCCTCTTTGTCTTGCCATTCTTAGTGCCTTTTTAATCTACCATCATAAGATAGAATTCCTACAAGATCACCAACCATCGTATGACATGGGGGCTCACCATTGGTTTATTCATCAAGAAGTATATGGAACTATGGTACGTGTGCACAAACATCTTATATCCAAGCACATAATGCCTAAATTTTTCTAGAGCAAACACCACTACCATCAACTCTTTTTCTATAGTGGCATAGTTTAGTTATGCACCCACAATGCATCAACTAGCGCAATTGATGTAATATGGACATTTCTTGTCATCTAGCTACATAAGCATAGCTCCCAAGGCATAATTTGATGCATCCATCATGATATGAAATGGTTTAGACCAATCATGTTCTTATAGAATTGGAGTTTCTATAAGTTTCTCTTTCAACTACTAGAATGATTTTTCACATTTCATGGTCCAAAAAAAAGGAGCATCTTTCTTTGTTAGCTCCACCAACGGTTTTGTGATCTTAGAGAAATTCTCTATGGATCGCTGGTAGTAGCCAATATGTGCAAGAAATGATTGAACATCTTCAAAAACTTTTGGTTTGTTAATTATTCCTTAAATGACCCTTATTTTCTGAGGGTCTACCTCAATTCCTACTATGATATTTTGTGTCCCTATACAATTCCCTCCTATACCATTAGGTGAGCTTGTTGCCAATTGAGCCATAACTTGGTTTCAAGACATTGTTTTAGTACTTGCTCAAGGTAGTCCAAGGCTTTCTCAAATGTAGCTCCATAAGTGGAGAAGTCATCCATGAAGACTTCCACACCACTACTGATTTGCTATTGAAAAATTCTCATAACTAGGTATTGGAATGTAGCAGCAGCATTGCATAGACCAAATGACATCTTGCAATACTCAAAAGTCTCCTAAGGACTTGTGAATGTTTCCTTAGCTTGGTTCTCTAGTGCAATTTGAATTTGGTTATAGCCACTATAACTATCTAGGAAAATATAGTAGCAATGCCTAGATATCGTGTCTAGCACTTGATCAACAAATGGCAATGGAAAATAATCTTTGAATGTTACCATATTTAATAGCTGAAAATTGATATAGACCCCCCACTTGCCATCTTTCTTTGGCACAATTATGAGTGAACTAACCCAATCACTATTTACAATGGGATAAATGAATCCCATCTTAAGGAGTTACTTGATTTCCTTTTTGATGATCTACTTTAATTTGGGGTTCAATCACCTCTATTGCTATCTTTTTAGCTTCATGGTTAGATCAGTGTAGATGCAATACTGGCATATCCTAAGATCAATCCTTGTGAGTTCAGGATATGACCAAGCAAAAGCTAATGACCATTTTTCAACTACATTTAATAGATCTTTTTCTACTCTGGAGCAAGATTTGCATTAATTATGACTAGCTTCCCATTTTTAAGAACACATATGCCATGCCAGTTGATAGTGTTTTCAGTTTAAGGGGCTCTTGTTTAAAATTTTTAGGAATTTCCAACTCTTCCCAGTAAGTATCATCATTTATATCATTAGAGAGTTGGTGATGAACTTGCTCTTGTTCATCCCTGTCTACAACATATGCACATGTCAAGCTCTTAGTCAGTTCCATACAAAGTGTGTTACTCTTAGAATCAGTGGTCATCCACTAGGTGTCCTCCTATTTTATGGATGCTACATACAGACACCTTTGAATTTCTACTTCTAATGCACACTACTTGCATGCAGAGATAGATGCTTACTTTACAGCCAAGAGTTTCTACACACAATTGCACCCTATATTGTTGTATGTGATGCATGAAACTCTTTTCTTCTCGATCTTTCTAAAAGCATTTTCTTTGGATATTTCTAGGGAAATATCTCTAATGCCCATTCTTGCATCAATGGTGCTCAACCATGCCCTTCCCATGATGATTGGGAAATCCCCTTTATAGTTCTCCACTTTGATCACTAGGAAATTACTAGGATAAGACCACCCACAAACGGTGGTCATAATATCTTCTACCAATCCCAATGGAATAGTGATGGACTAGTCTGCCAATTCTAATCTTATGTTGCTCTTCTTCAGAGGAGGCAAGTTCCATGTAGTGTACATCTCATGAGAAATTAAACTGACACTAGAACTTGAATCAAGAAGAGCCTTGCATGACTTATTCCCAACAATCTATAAATAAATTAAAGGACTTCTAGGATCAGCTAATTTCCTGGGAAGGTTTCCAACATGAATCCAATCATATACAGTATGAGTAAGCATGACGGTATGGATCCTAGGTAGATTTTGATTTGAAGGGGATTCGAAGGAATTTAACACAGAGGAAGATGGAGGAATAGGGTTGTCAACCATAGGTGTATTTGAGGGATTAGGTGAACTACATGGTTAGAAGAAAGGTATTTTCTTTGATCAAGTATTTGACCCACTTGGTTGATGAACCCGTTGTAGATTAACAGCCCTAGTAGCATTGTGTTATTGTAGTTGAGCTAGTAGTTCACCTTGCATAGGTGGAGTAGGTGGTAGCTATGCAGGTTGAGGAAGAACAAGTGTAGAAACAGGAGGAGGTTAAGGGTAAGAGGTTGTATCCCTTCTTTCATGTGGAGAATGAGTTTGATAATAATTAGAAGGGAGGTAGTGAGGTTGAAAAGTAGAAATATGACTAGAGGAGTCACATGGAGATAAGGGTTGCTGAATGTAGTAACTATATAGATCAGGTTTTTGATAAGGATATTGCTACCTTGGTGGCACCAGTGCCCATGATTGTGGTTGTTGCCATTGTTGATACTGCTCATATGGTTGCAATGGAGCTCCACTTGGATAATACTATTATTGCTAGTGGAACTGCCTAAAATTACCTTAAGGATAAGGTAATCTTCTAGATGTTTGCCTTTGTGTTAGTTATGGATTTAAATCATACACCTAAGACTCCTATAAGTGTGACACAATGGGGCAACATCCCTTAGGATGTACATATTAGCAAACATCACATCCACCATCATCATCTAATTCACTTTCTGCAACCTCTTCTATTACAACAATCTTGCCTTTACCTTTTTGATAAGCATGTTCAATTTTCTTACACCTCATGTGCTCACGATCACTGCCTTGTTCTTTGGACTCTTCAGCAATTTTTAGGACAACTTGAAATCTACTAGCCATGGAGTCCCATAACTAGTCAACATTGGCTTTAATTCTAAATTGAAATTTTTAGAGTAGCAATATTTTCTTATTCACCACCTCATAAAATGCATATTCGTTCTCACTATTATAGAATCAAACCTTCCTCTTGCAAATGGAAGGATCATGATTATATTCTTCTACACTTTCTCTTTTTCTTAATTCACCCTCCTCTTTAGATACTTACTTAATTAATCTTTGTATCTGACAAGCACTTAATTTTGACAATTACCTTTGGGCATAGATACTAAGGATTTTCCTCATTTCTGATCGAATCCCATCTATAATGTGGCGAAGTTGATCTAGATGAGAATAACCATAGCCAGGAAATTTGTGTATTAAGAAATAGTATTGGCTAATGAAAGTATCCAAGGGTTCCTATGTTCTTTGTTTCCATCCTTGGATTTGGCTTCTCAAGTTGGACACTCTAGAGTATGTTTGATATTTATCATTAAACAATTCAAGCATGGTACTCCATCGTATGATAGATTCCAACTCTAAGGACTAGTACCAATTTGCTGCTTTCTTGATGAGTGTCCTTGGGAACAAATTAATTTTTTGCCACTCATTTTCTATATTTTGTAAGGCACATGCATCTTGAAAAGCTTATACATGGTTTTGCAGATCAGAGTTATATCCTCCTTTGAATCGAGAAATATTGTTCATCTCTAGCCTTTTGATCCAACTATCATTCACATGTCTTACTAAAATTTGTACTACCTCTGCAATATTAAGCATGCTTCAAGTGCTCATCAAGTCCATGATCATGGTACCCTCTACTACCCCTTCATTCATGATGATGTGCCTCTCTTGAATGTCTACGCCCTTAATCTTGCCTTTCCTAATAGTCTCTTCAATAATTTTGGTCCCATCAGTCATTATGGTCACCTCCATCATGATCTCACATTCTATGGTCACAATCAGAGCTAGAAGAAGAAGAAGATGATGATGAAGGGGAAGAGGAAGATGGACTAGCACCCTCACGATGCCTACTACCACCTCTTTGGAGATCGTGACCACGATCACAACCTTGTTTCTTGTCTGCATCCCTACCTTTACTTACCCCTCTGGATCCTTCTTTGTCATTGGATCCATTCTTACTAGAACTAGGATTGTAAATCATGGACTGTAAGTTCTATTTTTGACCTCCTTCACTAAAGTCAAAGAGAGGAATTTCACTGAATGGAAAATCCCCAGAGAAGGATTCTCCACCAGCTTCTTGGTACAACAATAATGGAGAATAATTAAATCTTTTTCCCTTTGTAGATTTATAGCGTTATTCTAGCTATCGATCCTATAGACATTGTGCTTCAATGGGATGATAATCCCTAACATTAGTATTTTGCACAACATATTTAGCATAACATTCCTGAAGACCCCATCGTACAAGCATTTTTTGAAGCATTGTAGAAATGGATCGATTGGGCAGCAACACAATGTTTCCCTTCATGTCATGCCACCATAGTTATTCATCCTAATGGAGGATGAAGTTGAAATTTGATACATACTCATCAGGAGGAGCATATATGATTCAATACTATTGAGGCACTAGTTAATAAGCTCTATCAAACTTGGCTAGAGAATCACTCCTATGAGAAGAAGACATTTTATGTTAGCAAAAATAACAATCACAACATGCTTCTAAATACTATTGTAGTAATCTTAAGATTTGATATGACTCTAAGGTTTGTTTCAATGATTTAAATAATTTCACTCCTAGATAGTGCATAAAACAACAAAAAGGTCCTTGGAAATGATGCTAATGATGAGTGGCGAGGTATCCCTACACCCAACCATATGAATTACTAAGGCATTTATGCAAGATTTGGTTAAATTCCATGGACCTATAGTTCTCTAATATGCTAGTTCTTCTAAGAAGTGAAATGGGTGTTGAGAACATTCGTTGTCTTCCCAACTACACTTGTGAAGCTCAAGGGTATGATTTAAGTGTAATTGAGGTACATCATTTTTCTTATTTTATGTTTTATAAATTTCATTTCCTACAAAAAAATGAAAGGTAAAGTAATTTAAGATCTAATTCATCTACTACCTAGTTAGCCTAACACAAGTAACCGCCTCACTTTCCTAAACACATATAGTGCTGCTAGGCTACCAAACATTAAGCATTGCTGGGTTACCAAGTACTATATGTATGTTCAAAGTGGTCATGCTTTTGTTCATTAACAACTAGAAATTAATTGCTTAATTGAATTGCAGTAAAGTAAAGTGCATTAAAAGAAACATTATTCTATTCTTAGTGCTGCAAAGATTGTCAAAATAGTTCATTTTTATTCCCATCATATTGCTATGCTTAGGTACATTAGTTTTTGAACAAAGAACCATATACACTTAGACTCCTTCTACGGGCACTTAAAAAATATTCTAACTCTAGAGAGAATAAACTACAAGAGCTTCACTACATTGACTAAAAACTATCAAAAACTCATGCCAAATCAATAGCCCAAGTGCTATATTTATAGGTTAGCGTATACCCTCTAACTTTGCATCTAGACCTTGACGTTGAATACCCGACGTCAAAGTAGACAAAAACATGTAATTCATCATCTACCATCATTCCAATTTGTCTTGATGAAATTTTATCACAATAGTAGGTGTTTCTTTATTCACTATATTTTTTAAAGTAATTTGGACTAATTCAAGTTTTTTCTTTAATGTATTTTTACTTTTCAATTCATCCATGATTTCTTTAGTCCTTTATTTCTTATAAAATCAAGAACTTAAAAAAATTTTGAATGTACAAGTATTGTAATGTAATTTACCAAAGTTTTCCATGGCAATGACACTAATGATGGGATCTTGATAATTTTGACAAATGGAATTATATTATAGAGAATGATATGCAATCCATTTGATACCATTCAAAGTCCCAAAATAATGTGTTTTGGCTAAGTAATATTCTAGTGACTTTGAAGCTAAAGCCAACATCAGCATTAGTGTCACTTATAGAAACACCCTCAAAACACCATCTTCAACAATATTTCATCCTTCTATAGGCTCTTAATAATGGTCCCTAATCATCCCCAAAAGGATGGGCATTAGTTTGGTAGTTTCAACAATGTTTGGAGTCCCAAAATAAGGTGTTTTGGCTAACTGATGCTCCAAGGACATTAAAGTCAACATCAACATCACTTGCCTTAATTTTTCAACATGTATCACAAGTTTTTCTATAGACCTAAAATTTGTTTCAAACATGTATAAATCACATAGACATGCATATCTAGTATTAGCGTTACCATCACTTGTCTTAAAGAAATTTTTAGCATGTATCATAAGTTTTTCTCTTCACTTAAATATTTTCGTAAGTATGGATAAGTGACACACATATGTACACATAATATTAGTTTTACTTGGTGATTTATTGATGCAATGCATGAGAAGGGAGGGTGATATCACACTGCACATGCATTTTATAGCATCACAATAACCGTAAGAGTAGCCAAAGATAATCATGCAAGCCACATTGTTCTATCTTGGCCTTCCCAAATCAAACATTGGTCAATTCCTAGTCCAAGATCTTCACAACGTTATCCACCACCACCTCTTCACCACCACATCTGATACCATCATTGTTGATCCTCTCTCTCTCAAACTTTCAATGCTGCATACAATCATACACCAAGAAAGTACATGCTTATTTTATTGTTTCACAAATGTGTGTGTGTGTGTGTGTGTGTGTGTGTATATGCTTATTATTAAACATTAATATAAATAACTTTATATAGATACATACAAGGACCAACCAACCTAATGCCATAGTCAACTTTATTAATGTGAATGGTGGATCATCCAGTTACTATTAACAAAAAATCATCACCAATGCTAATTTTGGAGTTGAAGACTATAACATCTAATGAATTTCCAATGTGGATGTCACTGGTGTTTAGGCTTTCCTCAGGAGCAATGATGATGATATGGGAAATGTTCATAGATTTGGAGTCTTAAATGTTAAGATGCACTTGCTCACTGTTGAGCATGGTGATGTCATTAATTTGTGCATTGTTTCAATTCTATAGAGTGAGAGCTATGGGAGCATCAGGCACTGTTTTGACTCCCCGCATGCCCACCATTTTTGACCATGCCCATCAAATGTGTCCTTCCCCTTAATGATCAACCCTGGAACATTGTAAAACATTATCTAATTTTGTTTGTTTTGTGCTGAGTTCCACATGTTTATTTCCCTCAGAGCATTGATAGTGTCATCTACCTGCATGTATTATATATATATATATATATATATAATCAAAAATCAAATATAATGTAATATAACCCATTGAAATCACTTTATAATATTCATGATATGATAGGATCTTACCACCCAACAAGGTCATTAAGATAACAAAACAAAGATAGATAGATAGAATTAATGCATGAGTAGGTAGGTACCTGAATAGTGGTTGTGCCATTGCATGGACCTTCAGATGTGATGATCTTGAGCAAGTATTGCTTTCCAACTAGAACAGCCATAACGCCACTAGCTTTAACACAATTTTCCTTCCATGCTTTCAAAAATTCCTTCAAAGTAACCAATTAATGAATTATGCATTTATTCATATATATATATATATATATATATATATATTGAAATGGTTTGATTAATATAAAAATGAAAGCATCAATCACATAAATAAATAAATAAAATGGTACAAAATACATTAAAAACCATGAATGAATAGATTCTCTAAGTACCATACATATGTAATAATAACAACGAATGCTAATAATACCTACTTGTGTATCATCGGTTTTCCCATTTCCCATTGCACCAAAGTTGTTAATTGTCTTTGCATTTACCTTTACATGATGTTGTTGCATAATGATGCAATAGCAAAGCAAATTGTAGAGCAATGTCACTTGCCACATTGTCGCCATTCAAAAGGTCCATGATTCACCCTCCCTCAACTTTTATGATTTATTGGTATAATGCATAAGGAGGGAGGGTGATATCACATAGCACCCACATTTTATAGCATCACCATAACCAATAAGAGTAGCCAAAGATAATCATGAAAGAAAATGTTTTTCATCCTTTGCATTCCCAAATCAAACATTGGTCTATTCTTGGTCTAAGATCTTCACAACATGATTCACCACCATCCCTCCACCATCACATTTGACACCATCATTGTTGATCCTCTCTCTCCCAAACTTCCAATGCTGCATATAGTCATATACCAATATTAAGTTAAATAAATTTATATAGGTAAAAGTACCAACCAACCTAATACCATGGCCAGGGTCGTAGTCAACTTTATTAACATAGTTGGCAAAGCTTCCAGTGACCATTAACACACAATCATCGCTAGTGCCAATTTTGGAGTTGAAGACTGTAACACTTGATGACTCTTTGATGTGGATTTCATCAATGTTGGGGCTTTCCTTAGGAGTGGTGATGGTGATATGGAAAATGTTCATGGATCTTGGGTCCTAATGTTGAAGTTCACTTGCTAGCTATTGAACATGGTGATGTTGTTGATTTGTTAATTGGTGCAATTCTTTAGAGTGAGAGTCATGGGAGTGTTCAGGCACTATTTCAACTCATTGCATGCCCACCACTATTGACCATGCCTGGTAAATGTGCCCTTCCCCTTGATGCTCATCCCTTCAGCATTGTAAAACATTATCGAACTTTGTTTTTTCTACGTTGAGTTCCACATGCTCATTGCCCCTAGAGATTTGATGGTGCCATCTACCTACATGCTATATATATATATATATATGCATGCAACAATAATAAAAAAAAAATATAATGTAATAACCTGTTGAAATCATTTTATAATATTCATGATATGATAGGATCCTACCACTCAATAAGGTCATTAAATTAATAAAACAAAGAAAGAAAGAAAGAATCAATGCATGAGCAAGTAGGTTCTTGAATAGTGGTTGTGCCACTACATGAACCTTCAAATGTAATGGGCCTAAGTAGGTATTTCTTGCCAACTAGGACAACCATGATGCCACCAGCTTTAACACAGGTTACCTTCCATGCTTTCAAAAATGCCTAGAAAGTTACCAATTAATTAATTAAGCATTTATTCATATATATATATATATATATATATTGAAATGATTTAATTAGTATAAAAAGCAAAGAATCTATCACATAAATAAATAAATAAAATGGTACAAAATACATTAACAACCATGAATGAATGAATTCTAAGTACCATACACATGTAATAATAATAGCGAATGTGAATAATACCTACCTGTGTATCATCGATTTTCCTATTTACCACTGCACTAAAGCTACCAATCATGTCTACATTTACCTTTATATGATGTTGCTATGTAATGATGCAATAGCAAAGAAAACTATAGAGCACTGTCACCTACCATGCCATCACCATTCAAAAGGTCCCTAGTTCATCTTTCCTCAACCATTATGATTTATTGGTGTAATGCATGAGGATGGAGGTTGATATCATACCGCACCCACATTTTATAGCATCACCATAACCATAAGAGTAGCCAAAGATAATTGTGAAAGAAAATTTTTTGTGTCCTGACCTTTCCAAATCCAATGTTGATCTATTCCTAGTCTAAGATCTTCACAACACAATTCACCACCATCCCTACACCACCACATCAAACACCATTGTTGTTGATCCTTGCTCTCCCAAACTTCCAATGTTGTATACAATCATACAAACTTCCAAACTACATTAATTTATTATTTCACAAATATATATCTATATATGCTTATTATTAAACTTTAAGATAAATAACTTTATATAGGTACATACAAGTACCAACCAACTTTATACCATGGCTAGGATCATAGTCAACCTTATTAACATAGATGGTGTAGCTTCTAGTAACTATTGATACACAATCATCTCCAATGCCAATTTTGGAGTTGAAGATGATAATACCTAATGACTCTTCAATGTGGATGCCTTTAGTGTTGGAGCTTTCCTCAAGAGGTGATGATGATATGGAAAATGTTCATGGATTTGGAGTCCTGAATGTTGAGGTGCACTTGCTAACTGTTGATCATGGTGATGTCATTGATTTGTGCATTGTTGCAATTCTATAGAGTGAGAGCCATGGGAGCCTGTAGGCACTGTTTCGACTCCCTTCATGCCCATCACTATTGACCATGCCCATCAAATGTTCCCTTCCCCTTAATGCTCAACCTTGCAACATTGTAAAACATTATCCAATTTTTTTTGTTCTACATTGAGTTCCATGTGCTCGTCACCCTTGGAGCATTTATGGTTCCATCTACCTACATACATTATATATATATATATACAAAAATCAAATATAATGTAATCTAACTTGTTGAAATCATTTTATAATATTCATGATATGATAGAATCTAACCACTCGACAAGGTCATGAAGGTAATAAAACAAAGAAGGAAATAAATAATTAATGCATGAGTAGATAGGCACTTGAATAGTGGTTGTGCTCAACCTTTGAATGTGATGGACCTAAGTAGGTATTGCTTGCCAGTTGGAACAACCATGAAGCCACCAACTTTAACACAAACTACTTTACATGCTTCAAAAATGCCTGCAAAGTAACTAATTAATTAATTAAGCATTTATTCATATATATATATATATATTGAAATAATTTAATTAATATAAAAACCAAAACATCTATCACATAGATAAATAAATAAAATGATACAAAATACATTAACAACCATGAATGAATGAATTCTGAGTACCATACACATGTAATAATAACAATGAATGCTAATAATACCTACTTGTGCATCATTGGTTTTTGCATTTCCCACTATGCCAAAGCCGTACACCATGTCTACGTTTACCTTTACAGGATGTTGCTATGTAATGTTGCAATAGCAAAGCAAACTGCAGAGCAATGTCACCTGTCATGCACCCACATTTCATAACATCACAATAACCATAAGAGTAGCCAAAGATAATTATAAAAGCCACTTTTTCTATCCTAGCCTTCCCAAATCAAATGTTGGTCAATTCCTAGTCTAAGATCTTCACAATGCCATCCACGACCACCACCACATCTAACATGGTGGTTGTTGATTCTCTCTCTTCCAAACTTCCAATGGTGCATTTAGTCATACACCAACCAAGTACATGATTATTTTATTATTTCACATTATATATATATATATATACTTATTATAAAAATTTAAGATAAATAACACTATAGGTACATACAAGTACCAACCAACCTGATACCATGGCCATGGCCACAATCAATTTTATTAATGCAAATGGAGGAGCTTTCGATAACTATTAACACATAATCATTGTCAATGTCGATTTTGGGGTTTAAGATTGTAACACCCGATGAATTTTCGATGTGGATGTCATTGGTGTTTGGGCTTTCCTCAATAGCGGTGATGGTGATATGGGAAATGTTCATGAATCTAGAGTCCTAGTTGTTGAGGTGCACTTGTTGACCATTGAGCATGGTGCTATTGTTGATTTCTACATTGTTGCAGTTTTGCAAAGTGAGAGCTATGGTAGTGTGTGGGCATTGTTTTGACTCCCTGCATGCCCATTAGATATGCCCTTCGCCTTGATGCTCAGCCCTATAACATTGTAAAATATTATCCAATTTTGTTTGTTCTACGCTGAGTTCCACATACTCATCGCCCTTGGAGCATTGATGGTGCCATCTAACTGCATGTATTATATATATATATGCATACAACAATAATCAAAAATCAAATATAGTGTAATCTAACCTATTGAAATCATTTTATAATATTCATGATATGATAGGATCTTACCACTCAACAAGGTCATTAAGGTAATCAAAGAAAGAAAGAAAGAAAGAATCAATGCATGATGATGAGCAGTGAATATACCTGATGCGCAACCATACGAATCACTAGCGTTTACTTAGTAATCCAATTGAATTACATAGACTTTAGCTCTCTAAGTACACTTGTTTCTAAGAGGTGAATCTAACCATTGCAATCGTTGTCTTCCCAATTCCACTTGTGAAGTACAAGTGTATCATTAAGTGTAACTAAGGCATATGATTTTTATCATTTTATCTTCTATGTTTTAAGTCACCTAAGTACAAGAATAAAGTAATTGAATGTTTAACTAATTTAATAACTAACTAATATTTAACTATTCCTAACATGTATAACACTATTGGGTTACTAAGCGTTAAGCATCACTAGGATTACCAAGGGTTAAATGTATGCTCAAAGTGGTTGTACTTATATTTTTAGTTTAACTGATATTAATTAATTTCTTAAAAATATTAAAATAAATTACATGAATATTAAATGCATAAGAAAACAATTAATCTATTCCAAGTGTTGCAAGGTTTTATCAAAAAAGCTCAAGCTAAAGTGGTGCATAAGGAAACAATTAATCTATTGTCGTTCACACTATGGTGCTCAAAAGAATCATGTCTGTGGAACAACCTTATTGAAGATTTCATAGATGCCCTCTAATGAGTGGCCAGGTACCCCTACACTCAACCATACAAATACGAGCGTCTCACACTGATCCGGTCGAACTCCAAGGACTAAGTGCTTATGCGCCCTAATGGAACACTTAAGGTTAATCAATCGTTGTCTTCCCAAACTTACTTGTATTGTCACGATTGTATGGTTAAGTAAGCCTAAGGTATATAATTTTTATATCTTTTATCGTTTTAATGCCTTATGCTAATAGAGGAAGGTGAAGAGAACTAAGTAACTAATTTTCATTAACTATTCACTAACTAAGTTCTAATTGTCCTAACACTAGTATCCGTTCCCACTTGCCACACACACCTTGAACCAGTGCAACGCTACTGGAATTACGAAACGCTATTTGTTACTGGGTTACCAAGTGTTGTACACATGCTCGAAGCAGTTGTACTGAGTGCACTTAACTAGGAGAGTCAAGGGTTGAGAGAGATTAATTATCTAGGAAAGCATTTAAACATTTAACAGTAATTAATTCATATTTAGCTTAGTCCATATGCTGCAAGGTTTATCAGAAAGTTTGTCTTTATTGCTGTACACAAATGTGTGCTTAGGTACAATTTGCTCGAATAAAGATTCGTTCACTTTAAGACTCCTACTGCAGGCACATGGAAAATATTCTAACTTTGGAATGGTAAAACTGTTATAGTTTGGCTAAGGGTCCAAGTCTAGATGTTTAAAGCTGCCTCTTATTTATAGACATTTCGACGGGCTGTGATATCGCATACGTGATATCGCAGGGGTGGACTCGATATCGTGTACATGATATCATGGCTCATCACCCTCTTCCTTGCATTTCTCTAGACACAGATGCTCGTTGCCACACAAGTGCTCTTTGCTTGTCAATTGATAAAAATTGTCTTCATACCCATAGCTTTGGCGGCATCCCTTCATAATGCTTTTTTTCAGACAATACCGTTCATGGCACATGTTGTTTTTCATGATCGCCCAACTCAATTTGAATCACACAAGAATTTCGGCAGCCAAGCAAAGAGCAATTCTTATTGCACACATGGTACAGAGAATTGCATTTATGATCCCCTTCATGACTGATCTTCAATCTACAACTTTTGCTGCAGTTAGATGTCATGCTATAAAAATGGCATATATTTCCATAATGTTGATGTCAACCTTGCCCATGCTAGGCATGGGGCCATAATAAATAGTATCAATCTTCAACAATACTTTATTCTCACTTTGGCTTGCTTGAATTTAAATTAAGTTACTAATATGTAGGTGGATCTTAATAGTCAAGTACTTAGAGTTGGTTGTGCCACCACCTATAACATCACTTACAATACAACTTCTTACCCTAGGGGTTACTTGTCAAAGATTTAGAAGTTCAAGTAGATTAGTTCAATATAAAAACCAATTTTACAATGTAGTTGTTAACTATGATTTCATAAGATCACAGAGAGCATTGTTTAAGAGCCAATACTAAGTCCACGTTTTGGGACACTTTAGTGATTTGTTTGTTTGTAATTAGAGAAACAATGTTTTGCTAATATCTTTTATGTTATTTTTGTTTTTATAATTTAGGAAGTAATGAAAACTAGAACACTATATTTCAAAGAGCCTTTGTATGTCTATGCTTGTTATCTCTTTATCTTCCTTAGTGTTGTCAATAGTGTCAGGTACTAAATGCTTTCTTTTTCTAGGCATTGATCAATAACTCTGGTCTGGATTCTTGTAAATCAATTACAGTTCATATTGCTAAAGTGATTGTTTTCTAATGAAATAACAAATTACAAAGATCTTATATTTTAGTTCAACTAATGAATGCATGAAAAACAAATAAAGTTTTCTTTCACTGTAGTAAGAATGATTTTTTTAGGGCATTAGCTGATTTTAATTGATGAGAATAATGATTGCATGTTATTTATGACCATTTAATCATGCCATTATCGTATATGGTGTGATCTCTGATATGTACTAGAGCATATTACGAGTTCTAGCCATGAGCACTTTATTAATAAATTACGGATACCTTAATAGTTTTCATCTAAATTGCACCCAAGACAGCTATTCATGTTCTGAAAAAGTGGTATTTATATTTGTTTGTTTATTGAAAGTATAAGCACTTTATTGTGAACCATGGATGATCGAAAACAAGAAAAAGGAAAATGAAAGATACTAACACAAAGGACAGCAGAGCAAAGCAAAATGGCAAACAAAACGTGGGGTGGCAATGCTAGACAATGGCCATTCATGGCTGGTGTAATCGACGCCAAACGTGGGCTGGTGTAATGGTTACACAGTGGCGGCAATTACGACAAAAAGTGGCAGGCATTATGAGAGTGCCACTAATTCCAGTAGTTGTGAGTGGCTATAAAGGTTGGCCACGACCAGCTACAATGGATTTGGGTTGTGAAGGAGCAAAGAGTAAACTTGCAAGCGATAGTTTTCTTTCTTTTTCTTCCACCCTAGACCTGTAGACCTGTAGACCTCTTTGTGGTAGCAATAGGGTGCGCTGTAGATGGTTGTGGGTTTTCTCCCTCCTATCGCAACTACAGAGATGGCAGGCGTAGGATCTACGGGGAGCATGAGGTTCTATTCTATCTTGCGCCGTGCAGTCATCCTCTCTCGCATTACAGGCAACTACGGCAGGCGAGTGGCAGACAGTGGAGTTTTTCCTTTCTCTCTCTCGAACCGACAGCAGCAGCAGAGAGGCAGCACCTTTCTGCAGCGGGAACGATCTCTCCCTCTCTCTCGACAGAGGACATGGACCGATGACAAGCACCAATAGTAGCAATTCCTCTTTGTTAAAAAGTTTTCTTCGATCTCTGACAAATCCGAAGAAGCTTCTTGTGAAATTCCTCTTTCGGTTCTTCTACGTCTGAGGCATCAACGTCTTTAATGGCCACATAAAACTATAAAAGAGACCTTTAAAGAGCTTTTCATCATACTTCACCAAACTCACTCCGTCTTGAAAACGATGAAATACTGCTTCTGTCTCCTTATCTAGATGGAAATTCTATTCAACAATGTTTTCGAAAATTAGCAGTAGCTTCTTTAAAGAAACAATTACCAGCAGCAAGCACAAGAAGGTACTTGCGGAAACAATTATCCCCTATACTACGCCCACAAATGACAGTCATAAACAATAAAAGCAGTTTATATAAAATTTCTTTTCAAATTAAATAAATAATGCAATATTGCGCACAACCCATATGATCGCAAACACTGACCTTGTTGAAGATTGTTAGGTTGCTCAAGGCAGCATTTAGCACAGAAAGCGGCATGTCTTCCTGTTCTGTTAGCTCAAAACTACCCAAGCCTTCAAAATCCATGAGTATGTAGAGGCAATCGGAAACAGCACGAACTGTCATCCAGACCCCGTCCGTGCATCTTCCGCCACCTACATGGAGAAGGGATACGGACAGGTGATTTAATAGATATGATTTTCCACTGCTCTGTTTACCCATGGATGATATAACCTTTATGTTGCCATCCCATTGACTCAAAATTGTGTCATACAAGCCGAAACTCAGCAAGTTTGCGAGTGATATACTGTGTGCATAAGTCAAGTTAGAAGGATTTTGGAGACCATCTACCAGAGGTTGAATGGCATTGTTATCAGCTCGACATATCTGAACAGGAACCAAACAAACAAGTTGCCTCAACCACTCTCCCAGAGCCTTCTTTTGAGAATTTAGTAAAATCCCTTCTATTTTGTTTCCAGATTCCCATCTGTCAACCATCTCAGTGTGTAACTGAATTTTGTAATTGCAGAAATCTTTACCCTTTTCCTTTTCGATGCGCTAGGAGTGAGTTCAGATAGCTGAGACATCTGTCCATCAGGAGCGCTTCATCAATAGCCTCAGAAGGCTCTTTTAGCAACACGTAGGACTTCTGGCTCCTATACTTCGCCTGTGCAGAATTTTCATTTCTAACAAGTGCCGGCTGGATTGCAAACTTATCAAAAATATGATACAAATAGTCCAGCGTAGCGCTTGATCTCAGAGACTCCTGACTGCCTGGATGATTGTCCAGCGTCTCATTATATGATTTGTGTTTGAAGACCTCTTCAAATTGCAATACTTCGGTTGCAGACGTAGTCTTCAGAACATAGGATAATAGCGTTTTCTCACTGTGCAGGTTCTTCTATACATCTTTCTTCTTTTCCCTCCAAAGCCACCTTCATGGAGGCGATTCTTAATTTGGTGAAGAAAAGCATCGTTCTGTTTCTCCAAAAGCTCTTTCAAGTTTCAACTGCTTCTTCTCATCTTCCTCTGCCTTCTCGAATCGTCTTTTAAGGCCTTTGGTCATGTTTTTCCTGATCATGGAAAGAAAACTACCAACCAATGTCTCTTTCACAGGGTCACATAGATCTTTGCAGAAGTCATTCATAAACAACTTACCTCTTAACACGGCGTTCTCGTCCAAATCTAACTGTGAAAATTTCTTCTTACACTAAATCGAATACTCAAGAGTAATGAGGAAGAGTTGATTCTGCAGTCTCCAGTTTCTCCAACATGATAGCAACATCTCCAGAGGAAAGAAAATTTCTGTCTGCCACATAACTTAACCTCTGAGTTTGAGTTTGATTGGACACGCCCATATCTGAAAGAAGCTGCAACAACAGGTCTTTTCCCTCAAAAGGTCTCCCACCCGCAATATTGGCTCTCAACTCTTCACCCAAATTCTTCGTCTGTTCTACAATGCCATCACTCATAAGAAAACAAAACAAGCGGAAATTTTCATGTGTATTTCGTAGGCGAACAGGAACCAATGTTTCCACCCAATTTCTGATTGCTTCAATTGGGGTCTGACCATTCTCTATAACCACTTTTTCCCTGGACTTTCCTCCTTCGAGAAGCGAAAAGTTTTCACCTGCAAATACAGGAGTTCCTTCGGCAGAATAATTACTGCAAAAACATGCCTGCAATCTTGGTTCTTCGTCCTTGCACAATATAAACGTTTGGCCAAATGTGAGCAGCCCAGAAGAATCCTCCATTTCAATCGGACAGTTGAACGATCATCCATTCTTAAAATCAAAAGCGACCTCGGATCCTGCGAAAACTGGCCTTTGGATATTCCAGATATTAGCAAAAACCTGCTGCCGGTGCTCGAATGGATTTTCATTGGAAGAACTTTCAGTGGAAGCGTTGGAATAACATTCCGGAAAATATTTCAAGAATACAAATATTTCAGGCAGAGCTTGTACGAATGCAAGAGAAACCCTGTTCTCTGCTTCTTGAAGCTTAAAGGACACTCAACTTTCTTTCTTCTGACTCATAACGAGATTTCCTTGATTGCTTAAAATCCTTGTAAGTTTGGCACTCAGATAACCCAGAATGCTCCAGAAACACTACAAACTCTTCATTTTTTAAATTAGAGGAGTCAAGTGTATAATCCTGACACCAACCTTTGATTTCAGAAGGAAGCTTATCGGCATTAATCGAAAAGACACCAGGTCTGCTGTATTGGAAAGATTCATTGTATGCTGGGTTAATAAAACGCAATGCATGGCAGGGATAAGTTGTTCAACGCGTGAAAATCAATTTTCACATCAGAACGTCGGCATTCAATGCTGCTAGGTACCAACTGGTTGCTTAACCGTAAAAGTTGCCTCTCAGGAATATTAACTTTCTCCACGAATCCCAGATCTTGCTTATCAGAGACTATCCTCATCACTTGCAAAGTAGTGCCAAAGTCATCTTTGGAGGCACCTTCAATTTCCGCTATCATCAATGATCAGAGCTTCTTTTGATGCAGATCCAATCTCATAGGACGAAACAGCGCCTTTCTGGTAGTCTGAGACGTGAACATCCAAGAAAGGTTCTTCAGTTTTTTCGGCTTCTCTATCCGCATCATTAACAGTTCCCTCTCCTTCGTAAGTATCACTGTCGCATCCTCTGGTACCATCCTCATTCTGCTCAACATTAAGCAAGAAGCACGTAAAGTGCCAGAGAAATAATAACCATAATTAATGATCAAATTTGCATTTGTATTTCATTCCAATTCGAAGTCAAGTGCCAATCATAAATAAACAAAAAAATTTAATGAACTGCCTTATTTGCCTATAGAATAGGCACTTTAGTTTTCCAGCAATTGGATCTCATGTCATTTGAAATTTCAAAAGCTTAGGTGTCTCTCATATAACTTTTCGAAGTCCTGGTCTTGGTCTGGCCGCTGCCTGACAATTACGCCAACCTTGGGTGCAATGTGCGATGAAAACTATTTTGAAAGAAATTGAAGCCACCGTAGTTTCAAGGGAAAATATTGTCCTGATCGGAAGAATCCGAAGACATGGTAACCCCGGAAAATTTTGCCAAGCTGAAATAGATAGAAACTCTGGCAGGAGAAAAATTTAATTCAACCCGTATATAAAAAACTAAAAGGAAGGGTTTCGTGAACCTAAAAGATTTAGAACTAGAACTTGAAGCCAAAAATTTTAGGAATTGGACCCATGGTAATTTGAAGGGAAAATATTTTCCAGATCCTAAGAAAATGAAGCAGTAACAATTCCAGGAAAATTTTAAAGGAGGCCATAGGGGCAGTGGAATTGAACTCAATACTCTTTTCTCAAGCATTCATTATGCCAATGACGTTCCTAGACTAACACGAAAGCAGACCAGAGGGAATATCAAAACTAAATAGTAAATAATAGCAAGTTGATATACATTTCAATTCAAATAGAACTCAATAGTTATGTTACTTTTGAAATGGGAGCCACTCCTGAAATTCTTTTTCAAGTCATGGTAAAGATCGAGCAAATTAAATTTTTCAAAAGAAAAAAAATGATAAAAATAATATTTCTGGAGGATACAATTGCTAGAAACATGGAATATCTCCGTGAAAGTAATGGTCATAAAGTTTTAGCTCTTGATTTACATCGTCCTTCAAGTAATTGTATTTACCTTATAAAGAAACCTTTTGTAAGGTAATGTTTTAAACTGGGATATACCTGATCGATTGATCTATTGTGCTGGTAGCAACTATTTTTGCCCAAGCGATCAATCCTCATTGTGGCAATTAATGCTTTAGAAAAGACTTGTGTCAATGAAGTCCATCAATTGGATTGACTTGTTAAACTAGGCCATCAAAGTAACTGGTATGGTATGCTTTGGGGGAAAACCATAAATCTATCCACAACTATTCATGGATCATTTCATATAACCCATCGTGTACAATTTCATATAACCCATCATGTACATTCCATGACCATCTTGACCATGCTTATTTGTGACCTAGAGAAAAATATTTAAATAATACAAAAAATATTTTGGGTGGAACCTAGAGACATATATTTAAATAATACAAAAAATATTTTATGTGTAAACCAACCTGCATAAAATAGTGGTACACAATTGCAATAGTAAGTGCAAGGTTAAGTGTTTGATTCCTTAAGTTTACAAATTTTATATCTATTATCACATATACTTAAAATTCTTTTCAATTGGAGCACTTTGTATGGGTATGTATGTATGTCATGCATACCCTCATGTGCCATGCATCTGCCACATAACAGATGTGGATTGGTTTATGGTTTGCCTACTTTGGGGTGATTAATTTCCAAAACTTAAAAATATGACACCATCTTGCCAATTTAAATGATTTTTTGATGAGAAGAAATAAAATTAAATAAAAATATAAATGATAAAACAAATCACTTTACCAAAAACAAGAATATGTGGGGACTTTTTAAGACCAGAGAGATTCGAATAGTCCAGTTTTTTAAGATTCAAATAGTCCAGTTTTTTCATACTCATTCTTTAAGACTATGCCAAGTATTTAATCATTGCAAAATAATCTTAGCCACCCTAACCACAAATCAATGTTAGCTATGAATTAGGAAGGTGCTTGAAAAATTATAGTTAAATGTGGAAGGGAATAAGAAATTTTACCTTTACAAAGCAAACAACTATGGTCAAGAATTTTTCTTTTTTTACAGCTAAAACCCCTGTCAGATTCAGATCTTGCAATTTACTTAAGAAGCTTTATCTGAGTAAATAAGATATAGAGCTCTTGAAGAGGAAAAGCATGTATTCATAATTGTCCTTTCACTATTTTTGTTGAATCTATTTTATAATTTTTCATTAGATGAATTTAGTTTCTTGCCTATGAACTTAATAAAATATTCATTTCAGTTTCACATCTCTTTCATTTCCTTTCTATTCAATTAGAAAGAAAATGCATGTTTGACCAGGCATTTAACTAAAACAAGGAGACGTAGTGTTGATGCCAACTCTTCCATGCAAGCATGGAGCCATGATTAATAATTTTAAATCCCATGACAATTAGGAATCCTACAAGTTTTAACCCATGCAAATTATTTTGATGAAAAGCAGAGTAAGCTCAACAAATTTAAAGAAAAACATTTTTAAAAAAGAAAAAAAATTCCCTATCAACTAAGTTGATTTTTCAAGTGGTTTAATTAAAAAAGAGTGGTTCCATCGACAAGGTGCATGCTACAAAATGAGACAAAGTCCAATGTCAATAATGCTAAACAATAACGTTATGAAGGATAGGGCCTGCCCTTTATTCCAAAAGTGACATAAGGTCTAGTTTCGCATTAGATAAAATACAATGTTGCTTAGGATTGAAGATTATAGCATTCCGTTTTATTTGGTAATCCACTCGGATTGTTATATTTCTTCTTTCCGTTATATTTGCAAAAAGAATCTGCGGATGTGGTACGTAGAAGTGCATGAAATTTACGGTGAACGTTACTGTCAGAGACTGCTAAACTGGCAATTCTAGATCTCTGACCGATCTCAATTAGCAAATCGGTTATACCGTGAAAACTTTCTTCATGTTTTATTACCGTAATAAGGAATTTGCAATTAGCAAATCGGTTACACCCTGAAAACTTTCTTTATGTTTTATTACCGTAATAAGGAATTTGCAGAGAATCTTTATCCTGCACTCTGTTTCCGACGGAACAAGCGGCATGCATCTCTCGGTCTCCGTTTCATGCTTCAACGGCTGAAACCGCCATTGTCAACGGCACAAACCTCACTCCTGCAGCGGCAGCAGCAGGAGTGTTCACTGACAGTTCTGCACAGAAGTTTCTGCAACAACAATAATGAAAAATCCCCTTCCTTGAGAGCAGAGTTTTGGGTGGTTCTGCAACAAGAAGAACAACAGTTCTGTGCACTGTGGTGGTGATCGCGCACTGAGCATGGCGGCACTTAAAGGGGGTAACAGCATCTGCTGTGGGGTGCCCATGGTGGCGTGGCCCATGTTCGTTGTTGTGCAGATGATGAAAACTGCCGTTTTCTGCACAGTAGTGGTAGCAACCGTTACAGTCAACCCACGCAGCCTGACCCCGACGCGTTTCCTGCCATTCCAGCGGCGCCTAACTGTGGTTCCCTGTCTTTTTATAACACCCACCGTGTGGCTGCAGGTGTCCAGCTGATGGCCCTAGGCGTTGCCATTACTCTTCCCTGTTTCTGCTGTCCGCAGTGCATGGATGGTGGCAGTGGACGTTATGTACGTGGGTGGTGGTAGATCTGGCCGTTGGTAGAGAGTGAGAAGAAGAGGGTAACAGGCCAAATGAGCCTTGGCTAGGCTACGGTGAAGTGGGTTGAGACTACTCTTGGGTTTTCATATATACATATGAGAGGCGTTTAATGCTTAAATTTTGGACACATCTACATCTCCAAAACTTATTTAAAAAGACAATTGCGTAAGTCTCCTCATATGGGTATAGGTATGGAAACCTAAAAATAGTCTCAGTTGGAAGGGCAATGTCACATTTAATGATTAAATAATTTTAATGGAAAAATAAAAAGGCAACCCACAATGACTTTTGCAGAAGTAACTGTTTGCTTTAAAATTTTAACAATAATATGGTAGTAAATTAAATGATTTTAACAGATAATTGGAAATAGCAAACCAAACAACTCAGCATGGAACTAGCTGTTCACTTTAAAATCTTAGCAAGGACACAAACATTAAAAATAAAAGCATGAAACAATTAACAACTTGAACAAGATTAATATAAGTTCTTAAGAAAAATAGGCTATGTGTTTAATCCACACAACAAAGAGCACAGTTTAGTTGCAGAAATTTAAAAAAAATAACAGAAAGAAACAAAGACTTAGCTCAGAAATGAGCACAAATAGAACAACTTCCCATACAACTTTGTCTACCTGCCCCTGCAAGAAGCACACCACAAATAGAACAACTTCCCATACAACTTTGTCTACCTGCCCCTGCAAGAAGCACACTTTTTCTGACAAGTGTGCAACCTCTGGCTATCGAATCTTCCTGCTGCTCCACCCATCAACTGCCTTTAGGAGAGCCACCAAATAGGTAACAAAAGTAATAGAACCCTAGGATTTTCCCTACCATGTTTTGCCTTGGAAAACCACCTTAATGTAGCTAGCTTTCTACTTCTATGCACCCCCCACACCTTTTCTGGAAATTCTATTTTTTACCAGCAACATTAGTGATTTACACATAAACAACAAAAGGAGTCACCAAGCTTAAGCCCGTTACTATGCCTACTTTTTCAGAGAAAAATGTGATGGATGAATTTGAGTGAATTTTTTTTTTAAAGGCATGCTTAACTCTCTAATCTATATTTTTATATTATCTTATTAACCAATCTGAAGCTAATTGGCCTTAAAACTATGAATTATCACTTTCTTCTGCACATAGCATGGTAATATTAAATGTTAAGATGACAACACGTGTATGGAGCTCTTTTTTGATTAAACCACTTGAAAAATCAACTTAGTTGGTAGTGTTTTCAAAAATGTTTTTCTTTATCCTTATTGAGCTCTGCTTTTCATCAATATAATTTGCATGGGTTAAAACTTATAGGATTCTTAATTGTCATGGCTCTAAAACTTTTAATCATGGCTCTGTGCCTAGCATGAAAATGTTGGCATCAACAACACCCTAATATGGATTTTAAATGAGTTTTATGGGTGTTGATGTGTCCAAAATTTGAGCATCATTTCAACCATTTTGCAACTCTCATGTAATAAAGGTCCAATCAGAAAAGTCGCTGACAAATTTCCAGGTGTACCCAAGTGCAACAGAGGAACGCCGCCAAAACTACAATCAGTATCCTCAAAATTTCCAGGTGTACCCAAGTGCAACAGAGGAACGCCGCCAAAACTACAATCAGTATCCTCAAAATCATGTAGAACGATGAATGATGTTTAGACGTGTAAAATCTAATCCCACTAACATTCAAAAAATTTTAACCCACACACCTGTGTGTTTTTTAAAATGAAACCATTCTTGGTACTACACAATCTGTAATTGCAACTTTTCAGAGAATTCTAACAAATAATTAAGTATACATAGTGCAAACGTACGTCAGGTAAGGCGGGATTCAAAAGCAGGACCGCCGGTGCAAACAACCAAAGACCCTTACACCGTAACCTGCAAATCGCAAATATGCATAAACGCGTTAAAAAAGGGACACAACTGTTAAAAAGATCGGAAGACAGAACTTCTAGCCTATTCATCACGCTCAAAACTGTTGCTCAGCAAAAACAACGGCACCAGAAGAAACGTAGCAAAATGCAGTTTTTAGTGTTTGTCGGAGCGGGCAAGCAATCTGCTGTAAGTCAGCCCAACCAAAATGAATTCTCGGTCATAACGTTCCCCATGTCGAAAGTCGTAAAAGTAAACAGAAAGACAATAGAAAAACGCTTCCTAGCCTCTTAAAAGCGACATGTGCCTTTCATTGAAAGGCTGCAACCGAAACTTCGTTGTGTCTAGCCTGAAATGTGTGTTCAAACAGTCCACACTCACACACGCGCTAAAATATGTTTGATCCTTCTGCAACCGAAACTTCTTTGTCTCTAGATGAATTCTCGATCATAATGTTCACCATGCCAAAAGTAAACAGAAAGACAATAGAAAAACGCTTCCTAGCCTCTTTAAAGCAACATGTGCCTTTCATTGAAAGGCTGAAACTTTGTTGTGTCTAGCCCAAAATGTGTGTTCAAACAGTCCACACTCTCACACATGGGCTAAAATATGTTTGAAAGGCTGCAACCGAAACTTCGTATGGGGCTCCATCGACATAGTCCATAAGGGCTCCATCTTCAGGTGGTCTATTTCATTCCATTGGGTACCTGATTGGTCAAGTGATTGGTCAAGGGAGTGCCCTGTGAGCAATTTTTCCATTGGCTTCTCAAAATATGATGTATCTAAGTTCCGAACATCAAGGTTCCCCTTGCTTTACTAGTAAACACATCTTATGTTTTACATGTAGAGCACATGTTGATTTTGTTTCATAATTTTCTTCCAAACTGCATGTCATTTCATGATTTTTTTAAGGCTTACTCAAATGTAGCTCCAAAGGTGGAGCTACATTGAACTTATGAAGCAAAACCATATAGCCAATCACTCTCACACACGCACTAAACTATGTTTGATCCTCCATGTCAAAAGCATAAGAATATCTTGAGGAAGCTATATTACTATAAGGCAGTAGTGATGGTTGCTACAGATATGGTTCAAGGACCATGCAATAATAGAGCATAAGAAGGTGAATTGTACATTAGTTAACACTCTGGGATTAAATGAGGTGTATGCTATATTGATGTTGTAGGGCCATTGTTCCTAGTAAACATAGTAATATAGCTTCTATTGGCTATTGATTTGGAGAGGCAACTTCCTCTTCACTAAGTAGTAGTTTCCTTTTTTATTTTCTTTTCTTTATAAACTTCTAGTTGATCTTCGAGGAGGGTCCATCTTCGACATAGTCTGTGAGGGCTCCATCTTCATGTGGAAACTTCAAGGGCACTCCCTTAACCAATCAGGTACCCAATGGAATGAAATAGAACCCTCATGGACTATGTCCCTACGCCATACGTGAAGGTTCCACTCGACTCACTCTCAACATCTTATGTCGAGCCCGAAATGCATGTTCAAACACATCTTATGCTCTACATCAGAAAATTCCAACGTATAATAACCAAAACCCTAGGCTAAAGCACGAAAAATTGGGAAAGCCGAACGTGAGCAACATCCTATCTGGCGAAGTCAAAAGCCCCAAGGGAAAACCGAAGCTCAGAGAAAAGAAACAACATTAAGCCGAAACTATTCCTCATAATGTAGCCTTCCAAACGGAATCGCCGGAGAAGGAAAAACAAAAACAAACGTGAATCCGGAAACACTCTTCGAATTCAAAACATAAAACATCGCACAGACAGCACAAGAATAAACATTACTATATAGAATGCACTGAAGTGCTCACCTGGAGCGAAAGAACTCGAAATTCAAAAATAAAAGTTGCTGCAAAACAGCAAGGAGAACAAGCGTTTACACATAGCCGTGCCAAGGCTGCCACAACATAGATTTACAGACGCAGAGGAGCCGAGCCATGAATGATGCATGCTTATGGATCAGCAACACTAAAAGGTAGCTCTGAATGGCCAAAACGCTAGAGAAGATATAGAAAAGATGACAAGACGTCCATCCAGTAAATATTGTACGAGTATTGTAAAAAGCTCTGCCTGCAACATATACGCCTTAAGAAAACGTATTATACGCTTTAATTTTTCATGAAAACGTATAAATTTAACCTGAGTACAAGTAAATTACTGAGTGTGAACCTATAAAAGGTACATATCCGAGTTCGGAAATTCTGAAATTCCAGCCCTGACTTGGACGCCGTAACCTCGTATCTCCTTTAATCTTTTATTTTACTATTTTACACTTCGTGTCGCGTTTACCGAGGCAGGGGTCATTAATATAAAGTAACGATCAGAAAGGCAGAGTTGGAGGCAAATACCTGTATGCTTGATGTGTCCACAGCGCAGCTTCATCGCATGTGCATCGTCCGCTGAGTGCATGCACATCAAAAGCGGCAAAAACAACATTGAAACGAAAAAATGATGTTGAACTATGTATCGGTGTCGCCAAAGGCTGTAGCAGGCATAATTTGAATTGCCGCTTGAAGTTGCAGCAAATTGTAAGGACCCACACAGTTGGAGCTTTAGTGCAGGGGAAGGGTGCGATTGAGGATTTGCGGGCATTTGCAAACTCTTGCCACTTGTGAAAGGTAATATGCTTTCCCTTGTAAATGGTTTAAACGATGCTTAATGAGTCTCAATCGTTTGTGCAATTTGAACATTTTTTCCTTTTCATCCATTGTTAGTATTATTTTTGGGGTTTTTCAACGATCTGCAAATTGACATCGTAATCGTATGGTAGAAAAATACAAACATACACGAGTAAATGCAAACATACGTGAATAAGTGAAGTAGAAGTGAAGTTTTGTTGCTTTCCTAGAGTAGAAGCAATTGCATATGTTTTTTCAACTAGATTAATTGATTGTCCAGTAGAATCTGTTTGTGTTTTCTCTGAACCAATTTTTTATCTATAAATGAAAATTTTTAAGAACTTTCTGTTTGCAGAATGCGCCTGCATGAGGTTGCACTGTGAAATGCAACACACTAAGGTTCACAATCCACTAGCATTGATTCCGAGTGACCTATGAGTGAACTGCTAGTGCGACCTGCTAGTAATGTTGTTATTGCAACTGATATGCTACCCCCAGCCTGGTAGCACTGTTTTTCTTTGCTTTATGGTTTGTGAGTGCTCTGCAGCTTGCAGTCTCACAGC
Organism: Gnetum montanum; assembly: GCA_015680685.1. Taxonomy (NCBI): domain Eukaryota; kingdom Viridiplantae; phylum Streptophyta; class Gnetopsida; order Gnetales; family Gnetaceae; genus Gnetum; species Gnetum montanum. Next base: position 374,131 of record MNCI01006307.1, read on the forward strand.
AATGTGCAGAGCTAGTTACTTTGAGGGAACTACTACCCACAGTCTGGTAGCACTATTATATTTTTTTCAATTTTAAATTGCAAGTTTCCTATAGATCGTAGTCACCTCTGAACTTTTGACTGCTACCTGTAGTCTAGTAGTACTAATTTGTTTTGTTTTACAGTTTGAAATTGCGAGACTTGTGGCTTGCAATCCACTGTGAACTTTCATCTATAACCGATTTGCTACTCATAGTCTGGTAGCACTATTTCATATTAGTTCATATGCATGACATGTACATGTGCTAATAATGTCTATATCAATATAAGTTTATATTGGTTTGATGCAATATCAATATCTCCATATGCATGAGATATAAATGTTTTGGTGTGCTACAACATAACAACTTCTTAAACGTGTGCTAATAATGTTAATTTTAATGCAGCATAGCTATAGTTGTCTAATTATTTGTGAAAAATTCCTTTCATAACAATTGCTATTGTGAAAGTTCTATACAATCATGAATGTGGTGAAAGCTAAAGCAATCAACCAAAGGAATCTTCCATAGTTGTATTTTTTGATTTGTAGTTATATAAAAAATATAGTAGTACACTTGTTGATCAATTATGTTTGTGTTATGTTATTCTAAATGTTATTTATTTTCCGAAATTGCAGCTATTTCCTTGGTTTGTGAACATAATGTTCAAAGTATTTTGGAGTTGCTAGAAATGATTGTGCTTTTTTAAAAATTAAAGAGAATTGAAATCTATAATTGGATTACATTGGAAGGTTGCTATGATAAAAATGTTGTTTACAATTTTTATGAATGATTGACTGATGGTGTTTCAAATGGGGTAAATACTTTGTAAGCCACTATACATGGTCAGAATTTCACCTTCAATGCAAATGATATTGCAAATATAATACAAGTTTCATGCAATAGTAAGCCAACTATCAAAGAACAATAGTGGAAGAAAAGTGAAAATCACTTAATTTAATATGCCCAAACATTTGATAAGAAAGATAGCAACCCAAATTGCTATCCAAAGTTATTGTTGCTTTTGAAATTTATGCAGTGGGATTTATTTCTAGTAAAAGCAATCAAAGCCAAGATTTCTAATAATGTCATTTTACTCATGTGAGCATTAGATAATAATGAAAGTTTTCTTTTTGATATCCTAGTGACCATACTATCTGAAATGAGAAGGTGTGCAAGGGCATGGCAACTTAATGATGTTAAAAAGTCAATTGGCTTTTCAATTATTGTGAGAAAATTATTGCAAAAACATAACATTCAAGTTATTCCTACACAACTTTAGGATATAGTGAAGTTGGAGCTTGAAAACATTTTTATGAATGCATTGTTGTTTGAGAGGTCTGAAAGTTCATTTGATATCAAAGAAGATAATAAACCTTCTTTGAAAGATGTGTGTTGTCATGAAAAGTGTTCTCTAAAAGCAATTAAAGATAAGCTAGATAATGTGGTTGATGCATTACATCAATATTGCAAAAGCAATGCAAAACTTTGGAATATGGTGGAGGAGTTGAAACATGACCAGTCTCAGTTGCTATAAGAGAACAATGCACTAAAGACAAAAATTGAGATGCATGTGGCAAATCAAAAAAATTGCATGGAAAAGCTTGTTATTCAAAATAAAAAAATGGATGATAAAATTGTTGCATTGAATACTAAAATATATGTGCTAAGAAATGCATTAGTGGCCAAAAACATTCACCTTAATAGAAGCAACATCACAAAAGACTTTAATAACAGTATGAAGTTGTACATTTTCTCTATTTCTTTATCTCTTTATTATTTTGTGAAGCTTTTCCTTTAATGTTCTTAATGTCAATGTGTGTAACAGATCTAAATGATATGGGTACACCCAAAGTAGCCAAGAGATTATTTGTTTCTGCCAAGTACAACAATGAACAAATAATCCATAAGATGAAGAATTTCCATAAAGCAACAAGCAACTGAACTTGATATTTTTGTTGCATATGTTATGTTATTTATGAAACTATCATGGTGAAATGGAATCTGACTTTAGTAGTTAATATTTCTATTTTGTAGTTGATGATAATGTTGATTTCAAAACCCCAACTGATGATTGTGCAACAATTAATAAAGTGATGTAATTGCTTGTCTCTAGTATGCTTGACAAGAGAGAGCTTCTGAGGACATCATTTGCCCCATATGTTGCCACAAGATACTCTTTTAGCACTTTATATAAACATGGGTGGAGAAAATGGCTCAGCGATGACATAATAGATGTCTACATCATGCACTGTATGGCTGTCTTAATTTTTAGAATACAAAATATTTCATCTTCAACAGTATGTTTCAATGTTATGTAAAGTCTTTCGAGAGCAAGATGCAAATGTATCAAAAGAACCAGAGACAAAGATCAAATAAAGGCAACAAAAGGAAAATCGTAAATGTTGAAAGTGGTACGTTGGTTGAGGAAAATGTTGATAATTTTGTTGTAAAAATAGATTTTGTTATAGAACTTAAAGATAAAATGTGTTGGAATGAGTTTTTGCAATTCAAACACACATTTTTGTGTCTTCCCTTAAAACATTGGTGGGCACTAGGTTCTTGTTGTACTTGACATACCAACATATAAAATGTTGATGTATGATTCAATGCCTTTATCACAGCATCTTGTAGCAATACAAAGATTGATGTTGAATTTTATAGATTGTTTGTTTGAGGGCTAGTCTATCAGCTTTAAAGGTGTAATTAAACTCAAGGGTAAGAGAAAAAAAGTAGCTACAAAATGGAATGTGATTTCAATTGATGGTCTTCCTCACCAAAAAAATGGATATGACTGTGGAATGTATACAGTCATCTATATGCATCACTTGGTATTCTATGAAGAGTTGAATTTCATTACCGAGTTTATTTCAATGTATAAGAAATCCATGATATGCGAAATCCTAAGCTATTCTAGAGTTTATCAAATTTGGAGAAACATGTGTCTACAACACATGCTCAATGAGAATTGTAGTGAACATGGTCCACTTGTATCAGATGATGTAACTAAATCTGATCATAGTCATTCTCCATAATGCATTCCATTTTTCTTATTTCATTGAGTCATAATGCATCTCATCTATGATTTTGTAAATGAATCTCTGATAGCTTTTGGTTGAAATGGAGATGCTTTTTCAATTTTGTAAAAGTTTTCACCTCTTTGATATTTTATAAATCCAATAATTAATTGTTATAACATTAGAAGACAAGACCCATAAGTTATACTCGAGGCTCATATGTTGAGAGAAGGGTCATAGTCACATAAGATTTTCAAATTACAAATTTTAAAATTGTCTAAAGTACTCCTACGTTAACCCATGAGTTGCAAGACATTTGCATTTTTTAGATTACATGGACATGCATCTCCCAAGTCACTCACACTAGTTTTGGGATGTGTATGTTTCATTATGAGGACATTATGAGTTGCATTCATGCACACTATTTGATAGATCACATGTTGTGAAACAGCATGGCTCATACTTATCCACACTATTGTTTCAGTGTCTTTGTTTTGGTTTACGAGGATTATGCAAGTCGCATACCATTCGTATATTTAGAAAACATAAGCTAAATTGTAAACAGTGTGATGAACATGTGACTCTTAGTGCTTTCGCAATCTGAAAAATGCTAATATGTGGTACGCTACCAAACGCAAGTCATCGTAGTGCACAAAACTTGCAAGGACATGTGTGTTGCAGTGCATCGTAGAACTCAAAATAGATACTACGATAAGATTATGATTTGCATGATCTTGGCATTATTTTTTCCAATGTTTTGAGTATTGGCCTACAAGTGAGTTCAAGGTTGCAGGACAGGACACTCACACTTACAATGTCATTTTTTCTCGTAGTGCCCTCGCAATATAGCCTACGAGGACTATGAGTTATGCAGTGCACTCGCAATATGTACTCTTTGAAATGAAAACAACTTATACAACAATGAAAACTTTCAAAAGACAAGACAATGACTATCTAAAAATACATATGTGAAATGGAGGTTCCTCCGAAACACAACATACTATATCCATATGTTATACCCATATTTTGAAGTTGTTAGAGAAATTTATCCATATACAACTAAAAAATCATCAAATGATATGTACTAATCACAGAAACTAAAATACAACATCCAATAACAACATTTAAGACACCACATTTATCAACAACATTTAAGACACCACATTTATCAATAACATTGAACATAAAAATCATGCAATGTATCATTGTATTGATTATAAAAAAAGTGTCAGTCAAAGATAATGTAAATACTTAAATAGCATTACAAAGTAATGTTAGAGGCAACTATGCCAAAATACATAAATAGTAGCAAAAACCAATACATAAACATAGACACAATGATCTAAGCATATCTTGTTGCATCGTTGCCTTGAGGATCATTTGGAGCATTAGTCTACATGAAATCTATCTCTATGATGATATCATCAACATGGGTGACTGGTTCCTCCTCCTCTCCAATTGTTTGTAATGGTCCTACCTTTGACTCATGGTCCAGAGTGGTCATCTGCACAAAGACGTAGTCTGGAATATCCTCCATCACCGCTGAACCAAAGGATCTATGTAATGACTTGAAATGTTTAGACAAGTATTTACCCAGAGACTCAACATTCACAGAGAGGCAAGTAAGCCTCCTATCCACTCGTCCGAAGTAGCACGCAATCTCAGACTACATGGTATCCACATTGGCAATCAATCTATGCTCCATTGCCTCTAAGTAGGCAAACAGTGCTACACCATCTCCATACTACTATTGTTGTTGTTGGCCATGATTGAGAGGTGCAATCTACATCTCCTCATTGTGCCTATAAAAGTGATCCCAGTTAGCCTTCCTACCATCTCCTTGGACACGTGGATCCGGAAGCTAGGTGAGATCATTAACTCATGTCCTAGGAACATGCTAGGTGTAGAATGCACACCCCAAATGCAGCAATTGATCCTCACCAAACATTTGGACCTTGAAGTCATCCCCCTTAAGTTTTGGGATTTGCCAATGCCTGAAAAGAGCAGACACAACCGATGGAAAAGGCACTATTGTAGCATCTCTACTAACAATCTCCATTCACCTCATGATAATGTCAAGATAGTTCAATGAATAATCCCCCTCCAAATCTAGCAAGACCATAAGAATGCAGGACATCACATGAGTGTGATGCATCATAGCTAGGAGGTTTGTGTGAATTGCCTTGATGAGAAGTCTCTGTCATGGGGTGAAGTTCTTAGAGGGTTATCCTATCACATCAGTTTTCATCTCATGCACTCTGCTTAGTAATATGTTTTTTTATCAGAGATGGTAGTCACAAAATATTCTTGATGTGGACCAACTGCCATGTGGAGTGCCTACCCCAAGACATGGTTTGAAAGTTTATAGGTAGCATCACCAATTTGGACCACCCTTGACATAGTTGATTCACGATGTTGTCTGACATAGAACTGATGAGCCTTCTCCTGATAGTAATCATGACCTCTAGTGATGATGAAATGAAGACATCGTTCTACAAGCTTATCAACCATCTTAGGCCAAATAAGTTGTGTCAAAGTGGTAAAGTCCCATGGACTATGCAAACAGGCTGATCTTAGATTCACCTCCCTCCATTGCCACTCCTCTCGTGCCAATGTCTCTTGTGCACATTGATATGCCTCGCGCTCCTGCTCTTTGTGAGCATTCTATGTAGAAGCTTAAGAGCCTGGTCAATATCTTCCATGTGGTTGTGTGCACTCTCGTGCCTCTTGCACTTTGCTAGATCTTTTCCTAGAATTTGTTGGTGGTGGTTGAGATGATGCTCCTCTCTGAAAACATAGAAATATAATATGGCACAACTATTTAAAATTAAACCATTGTTGACCAACTTTAAGTAATGATGGATAAAATCTAGAATAGTATAAATATCAATTTCAATTCAATTTAAATCAAACTTATGGTTTTCAGTCTAAAGACAATGTGTTAGCATCTCTACATTCCAAGTTTTGCAAAACATGCAACAAAACCGCTTTCATTATCTATTTCAGTAGCTGTTTCAAACAATTTTTGTTTTTTTGAAAGCATACCTTAACAAACAAGATACGTTATAATTGTTATGCAATGAAAATGACAGCAAAATTAGGCCACCGCCTTAAGCAAGCTAAGAACAGCAAACTACCCAGAACTTAAAAGGTAATAACAAGTACAGTTATAACGTGAAAAGAAAATTTTTATAGCACTAGATAAATGGCTCTTTTGTCATCGATTAGTGAAAAATAAAATTGCTATTATATTTAATGCATCTAATCAATTATCTTTCTGCACAAACTAAGAGCTATTTAAGGACCTTACGCTTTGCCTTGAAAAGGAGACTTTTAAAACTTGGATATGACGCTAAGCGCAACCAACCCAGAGAAATAGAATAATATAAATAAACTTGTGTTCAACCATCGACTCTAAAGTGACACTTCTTCATAAAAAAGAGTATTTTTCAAATTAACGTATTTACAGAAAATCCTCCAACTAAACAGAAAATCAACAATTCGATGTGGGGATAAAAGGAGCCACAATAACAATTAAAAATGCACGAGTCAAAAGAAAGACTGGCTTGTACTAGATGTCTATGTGAATTCTAAACCAAAATAAGAAAACAACTGTCACTGCCCTGCTATTACAAGCGAGCTTGTTCAAGGTACTAAACATTCCAGGGGAGTAGATTATTTTGCAAATCCAACCATGGAAACAGTTTGATGTAATCACATAAAAGTTTAGGACAAACAGTTGGAATCTACAACTAATATTCACTAAGCTTGAATATTACGTCGTAATTTAACAGAGATCGAGTGAATTGATACGTCGTATCAGTTTGCTTTATTTTACAGGGAAGTGACACCCAAAAATAATAATCAAAGTGGCTGTCAGTGGGATTATTCGGAATTCAACCATGCAAACTGTTTGATGCAACCATACATACAGTTTGTTGAAATCACTTAAAGAAAAAACCTCGGAAACTTTGTGGGATTTTAAAAGCTATGTCGGTCGATGAATAGAAAGGATTCAAAGCAATTTTTCTTGGTTGGAAATCCTAAATTACACAGCACGTCCGTCTGGTCAGAACCAAACAAAGCGACACAGCATACACGATGTTAAACCAGCAAGTCCTACTTCATTCTTAACGTCAAAATATTGACTTTTCCAACTTCAAAATATTGACCTTTCCAGGTAGAAAAGGTATTTTTGATTAAAAACCAATGAAAAATTTTCATCAATTGAAGCCATTGCGTCCATAATAGCAAATAAAAATCTGCAATGCCATCGCACAATGTAGCACCGAACCCTAGCTAGAGAAAATGCAAAAAAAATTTAATTGTGGTAGGGTTTGGCTTACCCTCCCAGTCATTACTAATCAGAAAGCAAGATTTATGTGTTTGGATATTGAAATTTGTGCTGATGGCTTCGTTAACCTTCTCTGCGACCTTCTGCGACGTTGCCTGTTGCTCCTCTGTACACTGTGAAAGTGAATTCTCAACTTGGAAACCAAAAATTACGGTCACCATTAAAGTTTTTATTTTCTAACAATTTTAACCCGCGATGCAGCGACCCGATGCAACTCGTAGTTTAGAGATTTTCTTGCAGTCTAGCAGATGTAAATTGCCAATCGCATATTCGCAACTTTCATCTTGACTGCGACTCGCATGTAATTATGCGGTTCGCACATTACCAGAAAAAATGCGAGTCCCATGATTTCATGTGCAACGCAGTGTCAAACACAAAATGCGTGCCACAGTATTATGCGCCACTCGCAATCTCCACGTGGAAACTGCGAGAAGCATTGAAGCGCACTGTGGAAATTCAGTTTCTGTATAGAATTTAGTTGCAGAGGTATTGGAGTCGCATGATGTCGCATGGATTTTTTGAATTATAGACCAGACTGCAGAGCGCTGTGAGAAGCATGATACCGCAATATATTAAGATTTTTTTAACTGCAAGGACATGCGAGGGGCATGTCCTAACAGTTTTTTGAAATTCACAGCATTAAACATTTTAATTAAGGTTTAAGCATTGTTCAACCCGTCAATAACTAGAACTATGCATAAATAGGCAACAAATATTGAACAAGTACTCTTGCAATATCAAGTTAAGTCATGAAAAGCTTAATTTGGTGCAACGAAATAGTGTAACTAATAGGTTGTCAAGTTATCAATGTTATGTCATGTCTTCCATTCATTGTTAGATTAAGAAGTATGTTAAACAAAACAAACATAGATAGAAAATGTGATCAATTGAGCTACTGGTCCATGGTAGACACAATATCAAAGAATTTTGGATGATTCTCTTGGACATCTATGCTCCAATCTGCAAGGAAAACAAAACTGATTAAAATGAAAAGTATATACTATCAACTATATTAATTACTATAGAAAATCATTGAAATTGTATCCTCACCCTCATTAAAAAAATTTTTTGCACACTTAAGCTTAGAAACCTTTTAGACATTACGTTTCGTAGGACTATTTCAACCAGAGAACTTTTTTTTGCTCACCAATCCTTCTAGGTTATTTGAAAAAACAAACTTAGATTCCAACATTTCAACATGTTTTTGTATTTCTATAATACTCTCTTTGTCTATAGGCAGAGTCTTTGTGAATTTTGTAAATCTGGTTTTGAGCTTTTCAAGTTTTATTTCCCACTGTGTAACTAGTTTATCTTAGTCAACCTCTATTTCTTGATTTGTATTCACCACCATGTCCACCTCATTGATGATAGACATTTAGCTAGTTAAACCTAATGTCTCTGGTGTTATTCCAAGTTCTGAAGCATCTTCCTGGCTAGGGAACTAATGTGGTTGGAATGAATTTACAGTCTACATTAGGTATTTGTAAAGCCTTTTTCCATGATTTCTTGTTGAAATCTCGATCTTTCTTGTTAATAAAATACCCTGCAACTTTAATTCTTGAATTATGCTAGTAATATAGGTGTATCTTTGTCAAGCTCCATAAGCCAATCAATCCTTCAATATTTCATGTTTCGTATATCTCTTAAAAATTTTCCCTTTAAAAATCCATGGTAAGACTCAACAACATTATTTGTGTTGTTGTGCATGGGGGATTGCAACCTAATGATACAAGGGACACCTTGTTTGATTCTCCTCTTAGTAGTAAAAGAAAACATCACTAGTTGTTTCAATGCCTTCCAGAAGCTTTCGATGCCTTCTGGTGGAGACTACATGAAGGTGGTACTTGCACCCACTTGTAGTTTCTAGTTACCTCCCTTTTGATAGCCAAAAACTATAAGTATTTGCTCCCTATCAGAAGGTCTTAATCCCTTTTGATAGCTTTCGATGCCTTCCGGTGGAGACTACACGAAGGTGGTACTTGCACCCACTTGTAGTTTCTAGTTACCTCCCTTCTGATAGCTAAAAACTATAAGTATTTGCTCCTTATCAAAAGGTCTTAATCCCTTGTGAAAGCTTTCGATGCCTTGTGGTGGAGACTGTGAGGGTGCTACATGCACTCACTTGCAATTTCTAGTTACCTCCCTTCCAGATGCTTCTCTACCTTCTAGTAGCCAGAAACTATAAGCATTTTCTCCCTACCAGAAGGTCTTAATCCCTTCTAGTTGGTCTTTCACCTATCGAATGATCCTCTGCCTTCTAGATGCCTCGAAATGCAAGCAGTTGCTTCCTTTTGAAAGTTTTTGATGCCTTGCAATGAAGACTGAGCAAGGATGCTAGTCACATCCACTCACTATTTTCGATTACCTCCCTTTTGGATGCCTCTTTATCTTCTAGAACCCAAAAAATGTAAGCATTTACTTCCTACGGGAAAGTCTCAATTTCTTTCGGATGGTCTTTTGCATACCAAGTGACCCTCTGCCTTCCCAAAGCCTCAAAATGCTAGTAGTTGCTCCCTTCTAGAAGGTTTCGATGCCTTCTAGTGGAGACTGTGTGATGGTGCTACTTGAATCCACTTGCAGTTTCTAGTTACTTCCCTTCTAGATGCCTCTTTACCTTTCGGTAGCCTGAAACTTTAAGCATTTTCTCCCTACTAGAAGGTCTCAATCCCTTCTGAATGTTCTTCTGCCTTCTAATTAATCCTCTACCTTCCAATAGTCTTGAAATGCTAGTAATTTCTCCCTTTTGAAAGCTTTCAATGGCTTCTGGTGGAGACTGTGTGATGGTGCTATGCGCACCCACTCGCAGTTTCTGGTCACCTCCCTTTTGGATGCTTCTTTCCCTTCTGGTATCCAAAAACTATAAGCATTTTCTCCCTACTAGAAGGTCTCAATCCCTTCTAGATGGTCTGCCACCTACCAGATGATCCTTTGCTTTCCAAAAGCCTCAAAATGTAAGTTTTTGCCTTCCAACGGAGACTACATGAGGGTGCTACTCACACCCACTCACTATTTTTGATTACCTCCCTTCCAGATGCCTCTTTGCCTTTTGGTAGCTAGAAACTATAAGCATTTTTTCCCTATCGGAAGGTCTCAATCCCTTCCAAATTTTCTTCCTCCTTTTGGTTGATCCTCTACCCTCTGGAAGCCTCAAAATGCTAGCAGTTTCTCCCTTTTGAAATTTTTTGATGCTTTTTTTTTTTTTGGAGACTACATAAGGGTGCTATGTACACCTGTTCACAATTTCCAGTTACCTTCCTTCCAGATACTTCTCTACCTTTCGGTAGCTAAAAACTGTAAGCATTTACTCCCTACTAAAATGTCTCAATACCTTCCATATGATCTTCTGCCTATCAGATGACCTTATGAATTTCGGAAGCCTCAAAATGTAAGTAGTTGCTTCCTTCCAAAAGGTTTCAATGCCTTCCTATGAAGACTACACAAGGGTGCTACTCACCCCCACTTGTTGTTTTCAGTTACCTCCCTTCCAGATGCCTCTATGCCTTTTGAAAGCTAGAAACTATAAGCATTTTCTTCCTACTATAAGGTCTCAATCCCTTTCGAATGGTCTTCTCCCTACCAGATGATCCTCTACCTTCCAAAAGCCTCAAAATGCAAGTAGTTTCTCCCTTCTAGAAGATCTCAATGCCCTCTAGTGAAGACTATGCAAGGGTGCTACTGGCACCCACTTGTAGTTTTTAGTTACCTTCCTACCAGATGTCTCTTTTCCTTTTGGTAGCTAGAAACTATAAGCATTTGCTTCCTACTAGAAGGTTGCAATCCCTTCTGGATGGTCTTCCATCTACCGAATTATCCTCTTTCTTCTAGAAGCCTTGAAATGCTAGTAGTTGCTTGCTTCCAAAAGGTTTCTTGTCTTTTAGTGGAGACTACATGAGGGTACTACTTGCACCCACTTGCAATTTTTGATTACCTCCCTTCTAGATGCCTCATTGCCTTCCGATAGCCAAAAATTATAAGCATTTTCTCCCTACCAGAAGATCTCAATCCCTTCCAGATGGTCTTTTTCCTACCAAATGACCCTCTACCTTCTGAAAGCCTTGAAATGCAAGTATTTTCTCCCTTCTAGAAGATTTCAATGCCTTCTAATGGAGATTGCACAAGGGTGCTACTTGCACCCACTTGCAGTTTCTAGTTACCTACCTTTCAGGTGGCTCTCTACTTCGAGTAGCCAAAAATTGTAAGCATTTGCTCCCTACCAAAAGGTCTCAATCCCTTCTAAATGGTCTTCTGCCTACTAGATAATCCTCTACCTTCTAGAAGCCTTGAAATGCAAGTAGTTTCTTCCTTCTGAAAGGTTTCAATGCCTTCTAGTGGAGAGAGCATGAGGATGCTACTTGCATCCACTTACAGTTTCTGCTTACCTCCCTTTCGGTTGCCTCTCTGCCTTCCAGTAGCTAGAAACTACAAGCAATCAATCCCTTCTGGTAGCTTTTAATGCCTTTTAATGGGAGCTACTTGAGGCTACTAGGTGTAGTGAGTCATAGTTTTTGAAAACCCTTCTTCTAGTTTGTTGCCTGCTAGAAGGTGCTCATCGCAAGCCCTTGCATTATATGAAATGCAAGCATATGCTAGTCATATTTCTTCATCATCATCATGTGTAAAACACATCCATAAGCATGATGACACATTACGCATGTACACTAATTGACACCATACATACACATGCTCTCACCAACCACATCATAGGCTTTGTAATGACCTAATGAGAACAATGGTAACCTTGTCCAGAGTTGGATAGCCTATCTTTTATAGATAGATTTCTACTATCTTGAATGCCCTATGCCTTTTCCACAAAGTTTTCTTTCGTGACTCACTAGCTGCCTCATCTTTATTAGCATTTTTCGAAGCAACAATATACATACACATGCTCTCACCAACCACATCATAGGCTTTGTAATGACCTAATGAGAACAATGGTAACCTTGTCCAGAGTTGGATAGCCTATCTTTTATAGATATATTTCTACTATCTTGAATGCCCTATGCCTTTTCCACAAAGTTTTCTTTCGTGACTCACTAGCTGCCTCATCTTTATTAGCATTTTTCGAAGCAACAATATACATACACATGCTCTCACCAACCACATCATAGGCTTTGTAATGACCTAATGAGAACAATGGTAACCTTGTCCAGAGTTGGATAGCCTATCTTTTATAGATAGATTTCTACTATCTTGAATGCCCTATGCCTTTTCCACAAAGTTTTCTTTCGTGACTCACTAGCTGCCTCATCTTTATTAGCATTTTTCGAAGCAACAATATACATACACATGCTCTCACCAACCACATCATAGGCTTTGTAATGACCTAATGAGAACAATGGTAACCTTGTCCAGAGTTGGATAGCCTATCTTTTATAGATATATTTCTGCTATCTTGAATGCCCTATGCCTTTTCCACAAAGTTTTCTTTCCTGACTCACTAGCTGCCTCATCTTTATTAGCATTTTTCGAAGCGACAATATACATACACATGCTCTCACCAACCACATCATAGGCTTTGTAATGACCTAATGAGAACAATGGTAACCTTATCCAGAGTTAGATAGCCTATCTTTTATAGACATATTCCTACTATCTTGAATGCCTTATGCCTCTTCCACAAAGTTTTCTTTCCTGACTCACTAGCCACCTCATCATTTGATGAGATGTGATATGCACAAGCCACGATATCGTGGCTGCTGTGATATCGCGGTCCGTCGCCAAATCTATAAATAAGAGGCGGCACTCCCCTTATTTTCCATCCTAGGCTAGAGGTAGGGAAACTTTGGTAGATTGATCACTCCAGAGATAGAATATTTTCCATGTGCCTGTAGTAGGAGTCCCCAAGTGAATGGATCTTTATTCAAGCAGCTTTGTACCTGAACGCAAGTTGTGTACAGCAATAAAGACGAGCTTTGTGGATAAACCTTACAGTGCATGGAATAGGTTTATTACATGTTATTTCCTACCTGTTATTTATTACTTGCATTAGCGTGGCATGAGTACGACTTGATTACGAGCATTGACGAATGTGTACGAATAATCAAGGAATCGGCTGCTCATTGCAATTAGATTCTCTCACCCTCAACTCCTAGAATGTGCAATGAGTACGACTTGATTACAAGCATCTATGGATGTGTACGGCTAGTCAAGGAATTGGCTGCTCATTACGTTTAGGCTAGTTAAGTGCCTCAGTATGACCACTTCGAGCACATGCGTTACGTGTGGTGATCCCAGTAACAATTAGTGTTTGGTAGCCACAGTTGCATAGTTCAGGGTGTGTACGGTAAGTGGGAACGAATGCTGACGCTCGTTAATTTAGACTTAGGTCATTAGTTAGAGTTAGTTATTTTCTCAACCATTTACCTCAATAGCATAGGAGAAAAACATTAAAAACTATAAAAATCATATACCTCGGACTTACTTAACCATACACTGTGACAACTACAAGTAAGTGTGGGAAGACAATGAATGATTAACCCCAAGTGTTCCATGGGGCATGTAGGAATTTAGTCTGTGGAGTTCAACCAGATCATGCGTGCTATGCTCGTTTCGTATGGTTGA
>MNCI01006307.1:391485-436441 GCA_015680685.1 Gnetum montanum
CTTTAAGTCAAAATGTTGATACTAAGGTATGTTTCTTTTGATATGGCAGGTAATGAGATCACTTCATCCATCCATCCACCAGTTTCTATGGTCTCTCTTGGCTTGGAAATGTATAGTTTCCTTTTAATAAGAACTTAAACGAATCGGTGACTGGGTATTTCTCAAACTGTCCAAGTAATTGATCACTCGAGACTTGATAGCATAGAATAACACCTCAACCAACAAGCCACATGAGTGTTTTATTCATGGATGAGATTACTCATAAAAAGATAAAAAGAAAAAAAAGATAAAACAATAAATTAAAAGGGGGAAAAACTGGAAAACAAAAAGTTGAAAAATTAAAGAAACAGAAAATATTTATTAATTCTGTGTTGCTAGAATGGAGGATACCCCCCATGACTAAATGATTGAGCATGGCTAGAATTAATAAATGGAAGGTTGGGATCCTTGCATGTTGGAAATATTTGGACCTGGTCATACTCACCCCATTAGGGTTCACACACTTGATTAGAGTTGACATAGTGGGGAAAGTTATAAGATGTGGTTAATTTATAAGGAGTTGACCCACTATGGTACTTGTGATCGTAAGATGGTATGCAAGGATCAACATGTTTCGCCATGTGGCAATATTCATTGGGCCCCATGGTTGTTGGAGTATTGAGTGGTGGCCTTGATGAGGTAACATGAGATGTTAGGTTCGAAGAGGAATATGCACCACAATGTTGGATTTGTGCTGAGTTAGTGGATCCAGTGGTTTCTGAACTATGGTGTCCCTTTTGTGGTCACGTCTAAATAAGGGACGCCTTTGATGTTGTGAAGAACCTCCACTACTGTTGATAGTAGCAACACAAGTAACATTTGCAGGTTGGCGCTGTGGTGCAACATCTTCTGGCATAGCTGGCGGTGATGTAGAAGGGGGGGAAGTATGAGAATATTGAGGTTGAGGAGCAATGTAAGGCACATGAGGTGGTGAACTTGTTGGTGAGGACATGGGTGGATAGTACTCAGGAGAATGATAATGATGAGGTGAGGTAGAGGATGCTGATCCTGTTGGAGAAACAAGGTGTTGAACATAATAAGCATTTGGTATTGCGAGATACGAAGGGTATGGTCCAGTTGGTGGTGGCCTCCCCCACGACTGAGGTTTTTTCCACTGTGGTTGGACATAGTATTTTTGTACAAACTTTGGATGTAACATTCCTCGCCAATGCTCATGTCAATGTGACAAGATTGGACATTGAGCATTGGGGTGATCATACAAGAAAATATTACATTGATATGTATGATTGGCAGTTGAGTTCTTATCCTTATTCTCTTCTACCCTTTGTTTTGATTGCGTTGTGTCCTATCCTGTTTCTCAATTTGGCATAGTTTTTCCTCTAATAATGTTGGCATATTCTCCACATCTTTCATGTACCCAGTCCATCATCTTATTGATCTTTGCCTCAATTTCATCTAGTGATTGTATGATTGGCAAAGATGATTCCACCTCCTTGAAGTGAGTTGATTTCTCCTCTTCATGATAATGGACCCTTGTTAAGTTGAGATTTTGGTCCTATTGAGAACTTTCAACATTCTCCCATTTGGCTATTTCTCCTTATTCTTTTGCTATCCACTTAACAAGCTCTTGGAGTTGATGGGTTCGTAGCTCATATAGTTGACCTCGGGTGTACATCCCTAGGGTCTTCCTTGTTTCATTACGGAGCCCATCTATGATATGGCACATTAGCCTTTCATTGGAGAACCCATGGCCTAGGTAGTTGTTTAATAGTACGTAATATCTTTCTAAGGCCATGTCCAAGGGTTCATGTTTCACTTGTTTCCATTCTTGGATTTGTCTCCTCAAGGATGACACTCTTGCATAGGTTTGATATCTTTCATTGAAGAGTTTTGCCATTATCAACCAACGTTGAATTGATTTTGGTTTTAATGACCTATACCATACTTTTTCTTGGCCAACGAGTGTTAGAGGAAAGAGCTTAAGCTTTTACCACCCATTATGAATATTGTTCCATGTATAGGCATTGTAGAAGGCTTGTAAATGTTGTTGCAAATTTGAATCATAGCCTCCTAAAAACTTGGGAAAGTTTTTTAAATCAAGCACGGGCAGACAACTTTCCTTACGATGCTTGTGGGCTATTTGAATAGCCTCTTGTATTTCCATTAAGCTTGTAGTGGCCAGTAGGGGTTCATCATCATTGGGTAAGTTATGCTTTCGTGTGTTGGGATGATGTTGTCTTCGTTTATGTTTATAAGAAACCCCCACTTCAGGTTGCGTACTCCAATCTTCATTGTCATAATATTCGTTGGTTCTCCAATGAACTTCCTTAATAGGTGTGGAATTATTATAGTTTTGTAGGAGAGGCATGATTGTGGAGTCATGTGTGAAATTACGTGTGAATTTTTATAATTATTTCTTTCTTAAAAGATATATCATTAATTCCTTTACAGTGACCTTGTAGCATATAACTAATCTAGATAACTAGCATCGTCCCCAGCAATGGCACCAATGATGAGTGGCTAGGTACCCATACATTCAACCATATGAATACGAGCATTCACGTGTGATCCGGTCGAACTCCGCAGACAGGCTAGTTGTGGTATCTAGATAGTTACACGTTGATCATAGTTCGCTGTCTTCCCACCTAGACTAGTATTTGCCTTGTCACGTATGGTTTAGTCTAGAGTGAGGCATATGATATGATCCTAAACTATTGCTACTCCTAGAGACAATGGAGAATAATATTGATTAAGCTAATGAGTAATAGGAAATGAAGTCTAAGCTAACCTAAGTGCAATGAGCATCTGTTCCTTAATCATCCATACACATCTTAGACCTCATGCATGACTACTACTAGGGTTACCAAGGGTAGATCCTAGGTACGCTACTGGGTTACCAAGTAATCACACTTAAATGCTCGTGATTAAGTCATACTCATTCCGCATTTAACAATAGGAATAGTAAATGATGATAAAGAAATATTAACTAAGAAAATAATAAATAATAATAATAATTAAATAATTAAACTAAGTGAATGCTACAATGATGAAGTAATCTCAATCTTTATTTTCAGTCATGTGCGTGTCCAAGTACATCACACTTGAATAAAGGTGTCATACAATTATAAGCATCACACTGTGGGCATACACTGAGAAAATAATCTAACTCCTACAGAAACAAAATAAAAGGGCTTTGCTACAACTACCGAAGCTCCTTCAATGAGGCAAAAGGCCCTCTTATTTATAGGTTGGGATAGGCGGCTGCGTAAATGGGGCCTCATCGATGCAGCCTTGCTACATCGACAAGGCCACATCAACGAGGCCGTAGATACGGGGCCGTGTAAACGTGGCCTAGTCAATGCATCGATTGATTAGTGCTTCATCAAATGGAAACCCCATCTCCAAACTACTGCTGTTGCAGTGGATGAACATGAATAACATGGTGTTGTTTACCCTCACCATAGTACTCATCCCATCTAGCCTTACCACCATTCTCTAGCACTCGTGGATCAAGGAGCCTACCAAATCATTAAAAAAAGTCTTAGAAACCTATTGAGTATAAAATGCAAAACCTAAATTATGTAACTAATCCTCACTAAACATCTAGACCTCCTTTGGATCATGATCTGGAGGAGGAATCTGCTAATTATGAAATAGAGCCAATATAATGGATGGAAATGGAATTTTGAATGCATCCTTGATAATGATTTGCATCCTTCTCATCAAAATGTGAGGGGTAGTTCAATGAATAGTCCCCCTCCAAATCAAGTAGGATCATTAATGCAAAAGACATGACATGCCTGTGATGAGTGATGACAAGAACATTGGTGTGAATGACCCTCACAAGAACTCTCCATTCAGGGAAGAAGTTCTTGTAGGACCAACCAATCTCATCAAGCTTCACCTTTGGAACCATGGCAAGCAACTATGTTTTTTTGTCTAAAGATGTAGCAGTGAAAAATTTAGTGCACGGACCAATAGCCATGTCAATTATGGTAGCCATGATATTCTTTGTCATTGAAAATTCTAAATCACCTATGCGTACAACCACAGATGATGTTGCACCTCGAATATGAGACATGTAGAAGTGTCGTGCCTCCTCCTCATAATATTCTGGCCCATCACTCATGATGAAGCTAAGGTGTCACTCAATTAGCTTGGCATGCATCTCTAGCCATACCAGCCGCATGAATCCAGAGAAGTTTCTCAAACTTCATATTAGGGTTGTTCCTAATTACCCCTGCTAATGCTGGCATTCCTCTCATGCCTCCTACTCTTGAGCCTAGCAATACTCATCCTGCTCTCTTCGAGCAACTTGTGCAATATCTTGGGGGCCAAGCTACTACTGATCTTTTGTATGCCTCCTTTCCTCTTAGCCTTGTAGTTTTCTAGACTTTCTTAAGTCATTTGCCTATGTGTTGCCTTTCTATGAAGACAAAATTCAAAGCATTAAGAATTGAAAAACTTAAAAATCATGTAAAAAACCATTACAAATCAAAGCTCTAGTTAAATATGTTCTAACTTTCTAATATCTTAACCATACATGACAATTTTTTTAATAATAATTTTTAAAAATGTAAAGTAACCTATCAACATGTAGTAACTAATAAAAGTATTTTTTTATCTTTTCTATTTCTTCAATGAAATTTGCAATTGACAATGATTTCTTCTCCTATAGGCTGCTATTAACTAGGGAGGGGAGGGGAGGGGAGGGGAGCAACATGGGTGGAGTCTCTTCTTGGATGTTCATGATGACAGTGTGGATAGTACTGGCTAGGTCCATAGTGGTAGACACACAATGGATGTGCAGAGATGTAGGTGTGATGACAGGTGGAAGTAATATGACCATAGCATGGTCTTCCTTTCTTTCTCCAAAAATTGACCTGAGGTGGAAGGTGGCTGCCAATGTCTAGAAACTGATGGTGGATGTTACAAACACGTTGGAATTAGAGACATGGCCCTAGTAACATGGACGTCACGTGTTAGAGGTATTGACTATAGTGCAGGCAATTGTAGTGACATCAAAATAGTAGCAACATTGTTCCCTCTCTTTTTTTTCATTCTAACAAATGGCAGATGCCCTCTCCCAACGTAGAATTGATAGTAAACACCCATCAAAATAGAAATGGAGCACCTTTGTTTACGGTAAAGGATACCATCCAATTTTACCTCCAAAATGACCCTCCCATCTTCCCTTCCAAATATGGAGGTTTGTTGGGAGCATTGCAGATGTGTGCAAACTTTTTGATGGGTCCCAAATACTCAAGAGAGTAGTTGCATGCCTTGTTGAAAAACTTGTTGTGCAATATTGCCCTCCACCAAATGCTCACTAACATCGTCATCCCACTAATAGGAGCTTCTACACGTGCAGGTGGTGACAAAAAATAAATGGCAAGTGGTAGACAGAGGCTGAAGTGTTGCAAATGGTTTCTACACTACATAGAACCTTTAAGCCTCCTCTTCTTCTATAAATGGTGAATGGCACACCAGACGATGATGGGTAAGCAGTGGTGATGGCCACATCAAGGTGGTAGGCTACTTTTATGTTTCATTTTCTCTCTCTCTTGCATGGAGACATGAAAATGAAAGGTGACATTAGTAGTCACATTTTTCTCTCTCAGTCCACATGACAAACATGCGATCCATCTTCCCTTTCTTTCATCCATTGGTGGCTATGAGTAGTGTTGCGATAGTATCCAAATCCATCTTCCCTTTCTCTCATCCATTGGTGGCTATGAGTAGTGTTGTGATAGTGTCCACAACGGACCAACAATGAATAGGCAACAATAGTGAGACTAGGGAAAATTTAAATTTTTTTCTTTTGGATTACTTATTATACTCTAAAATTGCAAAAAATATTCAATTTAAATTTTCAATTATTTTACTTGGTTTATCATTTTCAAAACATCACATAGCCCTCTCCAGCTGAGACTACTCCCGAGTCTCCGTACCCATATAGTAGGCACCTTACGTGATAGTCTCCTAAAACAAGTTTTTCCACAAGTGTTAATGTGACAAAAATTTACACATCAACACCTGTCAACATTTAGTAACTAATAAAAGCATTTGTTTATCCTTTCTATTTCTTCAATATACTTAGTATGAGTTGCCAACTTGAAATACTCCTACTTACTAGATTTATAGTTTTCACCTTTCACCTTATCCATGTGCTATTGATATAATAAGCATAGTCAATTTGTAAAAGAATGCCCAAATACTACAATTGGATATGGTACTAGTGGAGCATGGAAAAGCTTTGGCAATTTAGGGATGGGTGGTAGTTCTACATGTTGCTACAAGAAGACCCTTTTTGATAACCAATATAAAACTGATGCTCTGAACACATAACCTACCTACAATTCTCTTGTCGCAAAGAATTAGCTAGGGAATCATGTTTTGATGATTTTGTAAAACATGCTGGAAAAGTGTGATCTTGCATAATACATGGGAAGTGAGTAGATGTTATTCCTTCTTTAAAAATAACACTAAATCTATTTTGTTATTAAAAGGATGGATGAATTTTAAATGGTAGTAGTGGAGCATGGACAAGCTTTGGCAATTTAGGGATGGGTGGTAGTTCTACATGTTGCTACAAGAAGACCCTTTTTGATAACCAATATAAAACTGATGCTCTGAACACATAACCTACCTACAATTCTCTTGTCGCAAAGAATTAGCTAGGGAATCATGTTTTGGTGATTTTGTAAAACATGCTGGAAAAGTGTGATCTTGCATAATACATGGGAAGTGAGTAGATGTTATTCCTTCTTTAAAACTAACACTAAATATATTTTGTTATTAAAAGGATGGATGAATTTTAAATGATAATATTTCGGGAGTTTGTTATGCTATTTTGTATTATTTTTTATACCAGTTTGAATGCCTCAATGCCTAAGTAACATCATAGAGTTGTAGATTTCTTTTTTACCACAGACTATAAATGATCCATGGTTAAGATTATTTCTTTCTAAGATTTTTTCAGGAAGAAGTTCCTATTAGAATGTAGGGAGCCTATTTGCAAGTTGGAACATTGATATTGTGATGGAATTTAGAAATTGAAACCAAGCATTCTAGGATTTAATGTTTGAATCTATTGCATACAATCTGCATGTAGAGGCACTGACTGTTTGATCTAGTTGTAGATATATGTGCTTAATATGTTGTTGAGTTAGTATGTATGAGAATAATAAGGCAATAAGTCACAGATTAGAGGGTCCATTATTAGTATAGCATTATCATGATAATTAATAAACAAATGGTTTGGTTTTCTTAGTCTAACTTGCAATGTTTATTGTTCCAAATTTGATATAGAATTCAGCATTTCAAGTTTGTGGAAATGAAACTTTTATCTTGGCAAAGAGATCTACAAGTGAGTATTGGATATCATGGTTTTCATTTTCATGAGTTTTTTGGCTTCATCTAAATGGGTAGTTTTTAGTTTTAGTTGACAACTAATAGAACTTATTGATTTATTTTTCTAGGCAAAGATTCTTAATATCAAAAAGTGTTTGGAGATTTTTGAAACATTACTAGCAAAGAAGACAACATGTGAGGTTTGCAAACTTTTTCTAGCCTAATCTCTTGGATATTTTTGTTCGACATTGAGTTCTCTATTTTAACTTTCTAGAATAGTAGGATGTAAAATCATATCTAGTTCTAGTATCTGTATTATTTTTTGAAGATGCAATAACAGGAAACAGAAGAGGGACATGCTAAATGGATGTTGCTAGTGTTAATCCCTACTTTGATTTTATTTAATCTCCTACTCAATGGTCACTATTAAACGAACATGTTAAAGTGACACTACAACTATTAAACCCTAAACCCTAGCAAATCATCAATGTTATCATTGCTAAAGTGTTAAATCGACACTATGAATTCTACCCTACAGTTGCAGATTTACCCAAAAAAACTACAATTCAAACAAACTTGTATAGTAATTTAATTTCAAAATTGAAATGCATGATCAAGAAAATAAGTTGAAGAAGTTGTGAATAATGTTCTAAACCTCATTAAAAATTTTTCAATGCATAGACTCATAGAAAACTCTTGGAGACTAAATTCCAAACAACAAAATGAACAAACATAAACTTACCCTACTTGTCATTGTTGTTTGCGCTCTGGGTCGATGTTGTTAGCTATCAGCAACGACAATGGTGATGTTCCTCCTGGTGTGCTTTCGTTCTTTGTGATTAGCTACATGCAATGTTTAAATGATAAAAATGAGATTTTTTCACAGCAAACCTATGTTTATTTTTTACATATTTGGCATGATGCGAGCTAGGGAAATTTGCATATATTTTGCATTTTAAAACTATTAACTACGTCTGGCAAGAAACACTATGGATCGTAGTTCCATTAAACAATGAGACCTCCCTTTGAAAACCATGAACCTTGTAGCAAATGATTTTAGTGTGAGTCTTTGGCCCTATTTATCATTTCATAATAAAGTTAAATAAAAAAAACCAATGATAAGTATATTAGGAGACAAGAATAGATCAAAACATTTTTTACTCTTTGTATCTATTATAGTAAGTATTCAAGTCCATACATCCAAAGAACATAGCAGGGCTACAATAAAACATAACATGATTGGGAATAAAATTTTTAGCATCTAAGAGAAAAATTATGAACTCTATGCAATCCTAAAGGTAGCGAACATCATAAACTTCTCTCTGTTATGCAACCTGGGCATTCAACTACTGTAGATTTTAATGTGAGGAAGATGAGTTCTGGCTGTTACATTGTTACACTTAACAAAAGTAAATTTGATATTCAAATTCAGGCCAATGGATCAAGAATGTGTCTCTACCTTTTGTGAATAGTTTTCTATGAAATTTTGGATTAGGTAGCATTTATTGTCAATTTTTTGTAGGGCTATCCCAACTTGACAATCTTTTGGTACTTGCCAAACCATTTTCATTCACCAAAAACAAAAGCTTAGACTAAATCTCCTCAACATATTTTTCAAGTTCTATAACACTCTTTCTATCTATGGGCATATTCTTTCCAAAATTTTTGAATACCTTTTTCAATTTTGGTATTTTTTTATCCATCTTGCATTTGCATTATCCTTAAAGGCTTCAAATTACTCATTTGAATCTTGAACGTCATTTTTGTTTTTCTCATCGAAAGATACTAAACTTGTGAGAGATGTCCCAGAATGGTGGTTCTCTTGGGCTCTCCCCATGGTTTGGGGGCCATGGAATACTCTAAGGTGCCCTTGGGTGGCTCTCAAGTGTTACAAAACCCACCCTGGCTTGGTGGTACCAAGCTAGCAATAGGACACCCTCCTATTGCAACTCTCTTCTAAGTCCTCTTCATTCCCCTCTTCTCCGTGAAGAACTACATGGCTCTGATTCTATGGTGGTCGTAGATATGCAGGTAGCCAAGACTGGATAGTTTTGGTGTGGTGCCAGGTCACACCTTGTACCAGATGGTGAGGGATCTGAGGGTGAGGCACCTTTCCTTGTAGGTACATCGTCTCCCTCCCATCGATGTTGTCAACAAGGTTGTGTGTGTGCTTGTTTGCTTGGTCCTCGTTTTGAAGTTCAGTTACCCTCAATGAGGTGTATGGTCATGTACGTTAAGAAGTTGTGCTTCTGCTTGCACTCACTTGTGAGATGCTTGCTTGCTTGAGGCGTATTCCCCAAGTCTTTCACCCTAGATCCATTGGATCTTTGTGAATTCCTTGGGTGTCGGGCAACATCGAGGAAACATTGTTATAGATGGTATTAGAGCCGTACAGTTTCAGTTATTGGTAAAAGTTTCTCGCTAAGTGGGTATCAGGGTTTGTGATTTGTGAGGTTTCTATTTTCACCATTCTCAGCTTCTGCTAACCACTCCCTTGGAGGGTGGCCTTGTGCTAAAGCTCCCTTTAGCAAACCAAACGTTATGGGATCATGTCAAGTCAAGATAGTTGTTGAGGCCTTAGCCCATCTTGGTCTAGAGAAATGATGGCATCTTGGTGATGTCCTCCCCTTGTTTACTTGTGGTTGGACTAGTTGTGATTGTATGTAATATGGTTGAGAGGAGTTCTACTGGCAACTTAGGAATTTTTTTGCTCAAGGAGCTCCAATCTCAAGTCTCCGGTGATTCATCTGGGATGAATCAGACCCAGTCTCCGCTTTGGTTTCCACCCAGATGACATGTTTTGAGATGGAATTTGTTGAATCGTGCAGGATATGATATCCTTGACACTCCCACTCATCCTAGATACAGTGAGTATGGGAAAATACAAATGGGGACAAGATGGTTCCCACGTACCTCAGGATGGAGGTCTTTCGGACATGTGCTCTTGGTGAGCCTTGTTCTGGGTGGACTAAGACCATTGCCGGTAGACTTCGTACGTTTGTGTTTGTGATTGTATGTTTGTCTATTTATGTATGCGTGTCTTCTTGGTTGCACTTTCAAATTCGTCATGTATTTTATCATGGTTGAGTCTATCGTTTGTAACGTAAGGCTTAAATGTTTTACATGGTATGATGACTTATTGCTGGGAACGTTGAGGATGAAATGGTTGTTTGTGTCATCCCAAAGCCAAATGTTTGTTGTCTTGTTTGTCAACTTCTTGTGCATGAGGCATGATTGCCCTTATTGTTAGTCTTTGTGAGTTGTGCTCCTTTGTTGAGCTGGTGGTGTTTCCCTTGGGCTTGTGGCATCACTATTTTGATTGGTGACATTTCTTGATCACTTTGATTCGAAGACTATTGGTGTGGGTCATCCTATTATTGGTTCTTATTGAGACCTCACCTTGTTTGATGAGAGTCTTCTTGTGAAAGCATCCTCGGTTATGTTGCTTGTTGTTGCAAGAATTGGTTTAATGCAGACTTGTTGTTGGATAGACCTTGGTCTTCCTCCTTATTTTTGGGTTGAGTTGACGATTGTCTATTTCCCATGACTCATACGAGTTTGTTGAAATTTTGGTCCTGGTTGAGGACAGTGTTAGTTGTTGGGAATGATTTTTGTATATGAATCTTGAAATTTTGAGAGTGTGCTATCTCTCTCTTGGTGTGTCTCATGATGAAATCGTTTGTTTGAGTGGGAATCGGATTCCTCCATCATTGTTTTGCATGATTGATCTCTATACATGTTGTTGAGGTCTTGAATTTTATAATGCACAAGAATGACATCTCTTTGTTATATGATCATGCTTGATGGTTGTGAATGAGGCTGATGTGCTAATCATGTTCCTGCTAACTTCTATGTTTCTGAGCTTGTGTCTTAATGTTTGCAGGTAGCACAGGTATAAAGATGCAGCCAGTGGTGGCCTCAGTTGATTTTGTGAGCACTATGTCTATGGGGAAGATATGTGCTCCTGAGACCTTCATGAACTAATTATTTGGTCTTAGAATCCCAACATTGGGTTGTGGATTTATCAGTACGTTGGCTGTGATGGATCAGCAGGTACATCATGATTTGTTTGCCTCTCAGTGCTAGGGGAGCACTAACAGAGGATGGTGATCTGTCCTAGACCCTATAGATATTGGGCTAGCAGATGGCATGAAATGGTATCCTTAGCCATGCTGGATATTGATGGCCTAGGAGTGGCCAATGCAATGAGGTCCCAATATGGCAGGATGGTGGATACTCAGTTGGTGTATTTCGTTATTCGATCGTTGCGTTCGTGTCTTGAATCCTTTTTCATTCGAGGTTACCTGTGTAGTTGGTTCAGTGTGATGGTAGATCATGTATCTTTTGAGATGGTGGTGCAATGATAGATGATCGTTTATGCTTCGTGAAAGAGACAGGTTTTTCTCAAAATAGCATGGTTCTTTCTTAGTATGCTCTTGATGGCCTAAATCTTCCAGCCTATGAAGGGTTTGGGTAGTTTGTCCTCCAGCCTTTTAGGCTTGGGTAGAATTCCCAAATACCATGTATGTTCCAATATATGAATGTAATCCAATCCTCGGGTGTGTGAAAGGTATCCTTGTGATATTCTTGATCCAGTTGTATGCACACACAAGTGCTGGATATATTGCCTATGTGACTCAGTTGTCTCCTAGTTGTAGGCCTATGCCACACACTGTGACAAGGCCAAGCTTGATGTATGGTGTTTCCCTGGGGCTTATTTTAAAGCACCCTTGCTATATGTTGTAAATGGCCTTTGTGCCTTGATGTATAATTCTGCTAAAAACCTCATGAGAAATGCTTCAGTTGTGATATGATGTTGTAATGAATGGACCAGGGCATGTACTTGCCCATTATGCTCTTGAACTGGTGTCATGTGTTCTTGATGATGTTGGCATGCCTGGATGGTGTATGCTTGGTGAACGTCCTTGAGACAGGACAAATCTTGGAAACACATTTTCTTGTGTTCCTAGACTGGCAAAGATCTTATCCACAGATGATTGATGGTGACTGAAATTCAGATCAATATGATGTTTAGCGGGGGATTTGAGTCAAGTTCTGGGTATTGGCACCTAGACTCGCTCTTCCATGTTGGATGCGATCGTGGAGCAGCTATCCAAACATTGGGATGGCGGTCCATCCTTGAATAAATGACATTATAGATATAGAAATTGTGATTTCTCTTGGTGGCCTTGCTTGGTGGGCTTGAATGTGCCCAAAACACTTGAGTTGATGCTCTCATGATTGGGGGTTTCTAATGATTTGTGCATGTTGGTGGGCTCTCATGACTAATTGCTTTTGGTGCTTTGGAGAGCTATGATGCGCTTTCATAGATTGGGACTTATTGGTGCGTTTGTTGTCTATGGTGGGATTCTGTGATTGGGGATTCATTGTTCCTAATAGGCTATGGTGTCTTGTTGAATTTTCCTATGTACTTGTCCCTTATGTACACTGATGTATCACACAGACCCTCCCTAATGTATTGTCCCATGTCTTCGGTGTGATGTTAATTCATGTTGATGTTCTCTCCTCCTTGGTGGGATAGCAGAGTAGATCATGAGGGATCATTCTCCATTTCAATGGATGCCCTCTTCAGTTCCTTAATTAATAAGGCAGGTGGTATTGAGACGGTTGTCTCCTATTTGGGACCTAGAAGCAGTTGATGTTTGGGACTTGTTCCTAGCTATGGTCCCATGTCCGTGAACTCGTGGGGCTTGTTCTTAGAGATAGAATGTTGTTACCCTAGTGAAATTCATGAAACCTCCTCTATGAGGTTGTGTTGTTGATGTAAATTAAAGGTACATACTGCTCTTCATGTCAGCAAGGCATGATATTGTGTACTCTCAGTTTTGGGGTCTTCATAGGAACTTCCTTGTTGGGGTTCTCTGGTAGACCATCCTTATTGTAAACCCTTCGGGGATAAATCGTTTTGTGTTTGAGTTGTAAATGATGTTGATGAAAGTCCATTCCATGTAAAACTATCTTGAGAACGTGGTCCTCCTATGGGTGAGATGTTGTTGTGAACTTGTGTCTGTTGTTCGAGGTTGAATGATAATAGGTAGTGGTGCAGCCTTCTCCACCACAAATTGATGTAAATGGGCTTGACTGGGATGTATGAAACAAAAACCCAAATCTCCCAAGATGAAACAAAAATTCTTGGTGTCTCGAGTTATTCTCAAGATGAAAATTGAATTTGGGTAAGACTTGTGAACCCATGTCTTCCCTCAGCTGGTGAAAGTTCCACGTTATGGTTCTTGTGGCTATATTGACTACTTGGGTGTGTATGAGGGGTAAGGTGTAGCTGGGTTGCTATACTTACCTATAGAAGAAACCTCCCAAAGAGGATCCTTCCTACAAGTGCAAAATCTACTGAAAGGTATTGATCGTGAGACTGGTAGTCATTCTTGATATAGTGGGGAAATGCAAATTCTGAGAATGTTGATGTTCCTTGGAGAATTCATGATCTGGTTACTCTCTGAGGTGACTCTATATTTGTTCCTGGACCTTGTGTTTAGAAAATGGTGCTTGTCCCATAACTTGGAGTTGATCGATAGCTTGCATGTGGTAGCTGTGGGTGATTCTTCTCCATGAACGGGATATTATGGTTGCATTCGATGGTGTGCTTATGGCTGATATGAGATAGGTGATAGAGGATTGTCATGGGGTTGGCTGCCCAATTGACCCTTCCTTGTTCTAACATTCGAGTAGGCATTCTTGATGTTGGACAATCACAAGAGGTCTTAATGATTGTGGGAGCTTGTTGTATGTTAGCCTCCTGGAGAAGTTTCCAAACAAATTTTTGGATCTTATCTCTTGTTGGAATACTATGGAATGATGAATGATGAATTGAGGCATGCGATGCTAGTGTCTGCAAACGGCAAGGTCAAGCTCAAGGATCTATTCTTATACCTTGTTTGTAAGGGTGAACATGCTTGATGCCCTTCATACCAGCTTGAACAAACATGATGAGAAAAAGAGAATATGCATGGTACCGATGCATGTGGAATCAATGCTTAGATGGTTGCATTAGTGAGACCCCATGGGTCTCGATGCGAGTAGAAGAACATGGGGTTCTGATCTCAATGTGAGTAGCAGAACATGGAGTTCTAGCAAGCATGAGTTGCTTGTGGAGACATGGCTCTTAGAAGCATGTCCTCCCTCTCGGTGTGATGTTCCCAAGTCCCTCACCATCGGTAGTGACCCTGGTGAGCCCTAAAAAAAATCAATGGATGCTGAGATGCCATTCACAGAGGAACTCGGTGGGACTTGTGGAAGAGGAGCTATCTTCTTGCATAAGTGTGGGTTTACGCAAGAAGATATGTCTCTAGATCCTTAGAAGGGACGGATCTAGGGGATGCCTTAGGGACATTGGCCCTTTGGGTTGGACTCTCCTGCTCGTATAGAGAAGGGAAGTCTTAGGCTTCCTCCACCTGCCCTTGCATTTCATGCAAGGCATTGGATGGAAGGACATATCAGGTGTTGGGGTTGGTGCCTTCCTTCAAGCCTGGCATCTAAAGAGTTGACGGATCCCCAGAATTGATGGAGTTCCAAACCCATTTGGAAGTGTACACTCGAAGCTATCCTAGGCTCTGCTCCGAGGATGTTGCTTTTTTGTGTGGGGGAGGATTGTGAGAGATGTCCCAGAATGGTGGTTCTCTTGGGCTCTCCCCATGGTTCGGGGGCCATGGAACACTTTGAGGTGCTCTTGGGTGGCTCTCAAGTGTTACAAAATCCACCTCGGCTTGGTGGTACCAAGCTAGCAATAGGACACCCTCCTATTGCAACTCTCTTCTAAGTCCTCTCCATTCCTCTCTTCTCCATGGAGAACTACATAGCCCTGATTCTACAGCAGTCATAGATATGTAGGCAGCCAAGACTGGATATTTTTGGTGTGGTGCCAGGCCACACCTTGTACCAGATCATGAGGGATCTTGGGGTGAGGCACCTTTCCTTGTAGGTGCATCGTCTCCCTCCCATCGATGTTGTCAACAAGGTTGTGTGTGTGCTTGTTTGCTTGGTCCTCGTTTTGAAGTTCGGTTGCCCACAATGAGGTGTATGGTCATGTACATTAAGAAGCGGTGCTTTTGCTTACACTCACTTATGAGATTCTTGCTTGCTTGAGGCGTATTCCCTAGGTCTTCCACCCTAGACCCATTGGATCTTCGTGAATTCCTTAGGGTGCCGGGCAACATTCGGGCAACGTTGTTACAAAACTACTCTATACCACATTGCTATTTGATTTCCTAGTGGTTGATTTGAATGTCTTGGGTGTCATCCCTAACTGTGACCCCTCTTCATGGCTTGGAAATTCATGAGGCATAAATGTATTTAGCTCAATAGGGATTCTTGAATCAAAATACTCATCTCTAAAGAATAACTTATGTGTACTATTATGTCCCTTGACTAATATCAAAACTTTCATTGAATGCTTGCAAAAATAACTGAGGTTGGACCATCTACACTCAGAAAATACTGAAGGAGAACACCTTCAACACATTGTACCAAGTACCCCATTTCAAAGAATTTTGACTATGCATAAGATATTCATCTTCTTTATCAAGGACTTGTTTGTAATCATCATCATAGATTTTAATAGCCTTTTCCCATGACTTCTTATTGATTTCTCTATTCTTTCTATTTATTAAATACCCTATGGCTTTAATTCTTGCATTATTTTAGTAATACGACTATACCTTTATCAAACCCCATATAAGCTAATCAATGTGACAGTATTTCCTATTTTTGATATCTTTCAAGAACTTTCCTTTTAAAAATCCATGATAGGACTCCATAGCATTGTTTGTATGTTGTTGAGCATGAGGAATATCACGATAGGCTTTTGCCCACATCCTTAAGAAATGAACCTTTGATCCCATAGCAACAAAAAAAATGCAACATAAAATCTATATGTAATAAAATTATAACTACAACATCGATTAAATATATAGTTATGAAATTTTTCTTCATTCAGCCACTAGCTCTTAAGGTAAGTAATGAAATGAATGTTCTATTGATGCTTATTGAAAACCTTGTTGATTTCCACCACAACATCAAAAGTTGTTTTGCATTCATTCATAATAAAGATTAGATGTGCTGTCGTTGCCTTTCTAGTTGTCAAATCTCTAACCTTTATTGCCAAGTTCTTCCTACATGCCCTCTAAACATGCCAAATGCATAGAAAAATATGACAACCAAATACAGACCTAATATAACACATAATGTTGTACATTCAATTCTGATATCCCATTTTTTGATCTAAAATTTTAAATAACATAATTAATTTTTGTTTTTTAATTATTACCTTACAACATTCATTTTAGCTTTTGAATAATTTAGCATGAAAACATTTACTATCCATTGTGGCTCTTGCGACCTTCATCTTCTCATCAATGTAAAAATTCAAGCTATGATATCCATCTTTGTACACCTAGAGGAGATCACCCATGTTGTAGGTAGTCCATTATAGTATGAATTGAAAGCCATGATTGTGTGTAGATGGAGTTGTTTAGGAAAATGCCATTAATATTATAAAAATGAGCCAATTGCAATACAAAATATTCTTCATACATGGTTTCTAAAAAGAACCCCAAATATTTACTTATTCCATATTTGTTGGTGTTGAAGGTTGAATCCATAGCAAGTATGCTATTTTGAGATAGGCCTATTATCTTTTTCAACATCCATGGTGATTAAAACCTGATGATTGTTGGGACAGACTATTCGATGTTCTTCTCTTGATAGTAAAAGAAGAAATCTATAGTGGTTTGGTACCATAACCTTGTGCTAATTTTATCATGCTCACTTTTCTTGTATTCCGATGTAACATTGGCAACCAATCTTTTTGGTAGTCCTGTTTCTTTTTGTTCCTTCCCTAGCTATCACCCCTACAGTAACATTCGGCCCATACAAACACTGATAACTGATTCATGTATATGCATGGACATTAGACACTTCTCCAATAATTTACATTATACAAATTATTTAATAAACATTATTCAAGAATACTGAAATTCAAGAAAGCCTACCTTGTACCACAAGTGTAGTGGTTTTCTTGGGAGTAAGTTTCCTTTTCCCATTTCTATTGGTCTTTCTTCTTATAGAAAAATTCACATGGAAACATTTCATTTGTTTATTTGGCTACAATAAAATCATCCACTCCTTCTTTGTATATCCAAGTAAAGGGATCGTCATAGAAATAGGACCATCTTATTTCATTTTTTTAAAGTATCAATTGGTGGGTCTTTTATTTTTTGTTGCCATGCTATTTTCTAGAAACCAGCATGCTCTCACTATCCTTGCATCTAAAGAAAATAAATTTTTTGTCACTAACTCAAAGAACAATATTACAATATACAAACATTGTAACTAATAAACACAACTTCACGATTAAATTAAACATCGATACATAACTTAAAATCACCATGCACCTTGTTTCTGCTACTTCTTTTCAACGGAACACAATGTCATAATATAAAACCCCGATTACTAGTTTTTGTTTGTTTACATAATGTATTCTCTTATTTAGGCAAGTGTGATACACTACGTAACGCACCCACTCATAGTATAACAATCAAAACTACAAGTGGTTGTGTCTAGCACTCATCTCATAGTAACTCGTGAAAGGCTTTCAGCAACTAGAAGCTTCCATTTCCCTTTGCATCACTGCTTTTGGATGCTAGAAAGGCTTCTAGTAGTATTTTTCAATGGACTGCAATTGACTGTCGGTAGTAATCTATCTGCAACTGCTTCTGAAAAGGGTTCTACTTTTGGTGTTCTCTAGATTTTAGTAGAAATCAAAGCTTTCGGTTGTTTTAAGTGCTTCCAAAAAGTGTTTTGCACTATCTTGTGAGAGGGTGTGTCTAGCATGCATCTTGCAATTGATTTTGAAAGCCTTTTGGCAACCAGAAGATTATATTTCCCTTGGCATCACTACTTCCAGATGACAGGAATAATTTCGATGGTATTTTTCAATGGACTATGATTGACTACTAATAGAAATCAATCTGCAGTCACTTTTGGATAGGGTTTTGCTTTTAGTGATATGCACTTTAGTGGAAATCAAAGCTCCTAGTCATTTCTAGCACTTCTAGAGAGTGTTTTACAATATCTTGTGCATGGATGTGTCTAGCATTCTCCTCGTAATACCTTCTAGAAGTGTAATCTCAACCAAAAGCTCCCATTTCCCTTGGCATCACTGCTTTTGGATGCTAGGAAGTCTTACAACAGTATTTTTCAATGGAATATGATCAACTGCTAGTAGTAGTCTATTCAAAATTACTTCTAGAAAGGGTTCTACTTCTGGTGATCTACACTTTACTAGAAATCGAAGCTTCTAGTCAATTTTATGACTTCTAGGAGTGTTCAACACTATCTTGCAAGTGGGTGCATCTAGCACTCATCGCATAGTCACTTCCAAAAGCCTTTTGGCAACTAGTAGCTTTCATTTCCCTTGGCATCATTGCTTTTGGGTCTTTGGAAGGCTTCCAATAGTATTTTTCAATGGACTATGACTAACTACCAGTAGTAGTCTATCCTCAACCACTTTTCGAAAGGGTTATGCTTCCAATGATCTAAACTTTTGTGGAAATTGAAGCTTCCAATCATTTCTAGCACTCCTGAAGAGTGTTTTACACTATCGTGTGCATGGGTGCATCTAGGACTTTTCTCGTAATACCTTTCAGAAGCATAGTCATAAACTAGATGCTCCGATTTCTATTGGCATCACTACTTCTAGATGCTAGGAAAGCTTATAGGGGTATTTTTCAATGGGTTGTGATTAATTGCCAATAGTATTTTATTTGCAATTTCTTCTAGAAAGATTTCTACTTTCGATGATCTACAATTTAGTGGAAATCAAGGCTTCTATTTCATTTCAGGCGCTTTTGAAGAGTGTTCAACACTATCATGCAAGTGGGTGCATTTAGCACTCTCCTCGCAATACCTTTCCAAAGCATAATCACAACTAAAAGCTCCCATTTTTCTTGACATCACTACTTTTGGATAACAAAAAGGCTTATAGTGATATTTTTCAATGAACTACAATTGACTATCAATAGCAGTTTGTATATAGCCTCTTTTAGAAAGGATTCTACTTTTGGTGTTGATGAGTGGCAAGGTACCCCTACATTCAACCATACGAATATGAGCGTTCACGCACAATTCAGTCAAACTCAGCAGACAGGCTAGTTGTGGTATCTAGATAGTTACTCATTGATCGTAGTTCATTCTCTTCCCACTTGGACTAGTATTTATGTTTTCACGTATGGTTTAGTCTAGAGTGAGGTGTATGATGTGGTTCTAAATTAGTGCTACTCCCAGAGGTAGTGGAAAATAACTTAAATTGGACTAAGGAGGAGAGAGAGAGAATCTAAATACAAGGAAATGGGAGAAGAGAATCTAAGCTAGCCTAACTGTGATGAGTATCATTCCTTAATCATCTATACACATCTTGGACCTCGTGTTCTACCACTAGGATTACCAAGCACATGTCTTAGGTATGCCACTGGAATACCAAGTAGTCACACTTAAATGCTCATGATTAAGTCGTACTCATTTCACGTTTAATAACAGGGGTAGGAGAAGAAGGTAAAGAGATATTAAGTAAGAAAGTAATAAATAATAGTTAAACTAAGTGATTACTACAATGATGAAGTAATCTTGATCTTTATTGCTAGTCATCTATGTCTCCAAGTACGTTACACTCAAATAAAGGTTCCATACAATTACAATCATCACACTGCAGGCATGCACTAGAGAAAGTGTTGAGAGGAATAGAAACTAACAAAAAGATCCTACTCTAACACTAAATTTTCCTATTTCTTTCCTATGCATCCCATTGTGTATTCATAGGCTTGCACGGGAACCACGATATCACGTATTCGATATCACTTGTCAGGCCACGATATCGCGTACTCAATATCAAGGGTCTAATATCAAGAGTATAATATCGGGGCTCATTAGACCTGATATCTTGTACCCAATATCAAGGGTCCAATAACAGGGGTCCAATATCAACACTTGGCAAACCATGATTTATTATATCCCCATGACTGAATAACAACTCATCCTTGAGTCAAAGAAAGTGAGGAACAAGTTCAATTGATTACACAGTGAATTGGTATGGGATTATTGACTAACTAGAAATTTATTCATGCCATAGTGGAGAGTTGACTATAATAAAATTGGGACACGGACACAAAATTATAAAATTTATTGGAACTCACATGGTTCCTGGTGGTGCTGGCTCCTCCATGGGTCTCTTCCCCTTATCTTGTGCTCCAAGTTTTGAGATTGATACCATTGAAGAAGCACCGAACGTTTCTCCTCTTCTATCTGAGGATTATGAGCCATCCATACTGATGTTCCAATGTTTGATGAAGTCAGCACTTTCCATGGGCATGGCAGCTGTAGGAACACTTGATTGGCCTTGACATGCCATGCTGTAAATAGTCGTCGTTCCTCTTCATAGGCTTGGGCACTAACCTCTCCATCCATTGCTTGGCCAGATTGTGCAGTGATAAGAGGTCCCTAATGGATGTTGAATGATTGTGCCTCCTTCTCTGCATGTTTTGCATGAGGTCCTTGGTCTCTGCCTTCCCCTCGACACTCAATTGCACCTTGAGAAGGTCCTCCTTGTTGTCCTTTTTTAGGGGTCATCTATAATCACACAAAGATCAATTATTAGTAAGGTTATTGAAAGAAGTTTAGTTATTTCATATCTTACTCAATACCTTTAATAAATGTTGAATTCTTTGCTTAGTGTGATTTTAGAGTTAGAAATTTTTTTCAAGGAAGTTACACTAAAAGTTTAATGTCGGACCTAGTTTGTTTAGGTGACACATCAAAGGACATGTAATGGTTTTGAGGAATGTTTGATAAAATGATGACAAAGGAAAAAATTAGATTTGGGAATGAAGTGCTCAGAGGGTATAAAATGATGTGGTGGTGTGCAACAAGTACAAATTACAAAAGTCATGCAAGTGGATCCTTCCCAAAGCAAGTTCCAACCTATAATGCCCTTACGTAACCACACCTTAAAATGTCCGTAGGCACTAGAAGGATTAAATGTAATCCACACTAGTTCCAAAAAACACACACATGTAAATACCACTCTGATGAGGTATGAATTCAATGCTACACAAGACATGGGTCACAAATACATGAACAATGAAATGGGATGAATCGGAGAAGGGATTGCAGAGATTGGTATGTGAGGTAACTAACCTAGGGAACAATAAATCTTGAGTGTAGGGCATCATTAATGTGTTATTAGCCCGTCACTCCAAAATCAAGACCACGTCCATTCCTCTAATCAGTGACATCACCTTGTTTCATCCCATGATGGACAACCATAAGAGTACCATGACAACAAGGCATACAATGACTTGGCATTTCATTCAAGGGAGGAGTGATTTGAAATTTCTTTGCGGCACATTGTCTTGATTTTTTCTCTCTTTTTTTTTCTCTTTTTTTTCTTTGTGTGGCCACTTTGGCACACTCTCTCTTCTTCTCTTTTTGTTTGTTTGTTTTTTTATGCATAATCTAGAGAAGCAGCCTACCTTTAGGCATGGGTGCATGTCTTTCTAGTGGAACCCCCTAGAATAGCATTTGTGTTTTTTTTATTGAGTGCATTTATTAGATCTACAAGGATCTTAGCAAAACTAGGTTACCTAATAACTCCTACAAATGTCACCAAAGAGAATCCACAAGTTCCCTTGATGTCACACCCTGGCTATTCCCTCTTAGTCCATCATTTTCACTCTAGGCATAATGAGCACAAAATTACTTTTAAGTTTTCATGATGATAATAATATCATCGTACCCAGAGTGGAACCTCTTATTAATAAAATGGATGGGTGGATGTGATGGGCTTGCTATCTAAATAATTAGTTACCCAAAACTTGACAACATAGAACAACACCTCAACCAACAAGTCACATGAGTGTTTTATTCATAGATGAGATTACTCATAAAAAGACAACAAATTGAAAGATGAAAAACTTGAAAATTTTTTGTAAAATTAAAGAAAAGAAAACATATTTATTAATTCCTCTTGTTAGAATGGAGGATATCCCCCATAACTGAATGATTGAGCATGGCTAGAATTAATAAATGAAAGGTTAGGATCCATGCATGTTGGAAATATTAGGATCCATTCATACCCAACCCATTGGGTGTCTTTTGATGTGGTGCTTAAAATGTGCCCAAACTGGGGTTCACACACTTGATTAATGTTGCAATAGTGGGGCAAGTTATAAGATGTGGTTAATTGATAAGGATTTGACCCACTATGGCACTCATGATTGTAAGATGGTATGCAAGGATTGGTATGTCTCCCTACATGGCTATGTTCATTGGGCCCCATAGTTGTTGGAGTATTGATTGGTGGCCCTGATAAAGGAACACGAGGCATTGGGTTCAAGGAGAAAGATGCACCATAGTGTTGGACTTATGCTAGGTTGGAAGATGCAATGGTCCTGGAATTATGCTATCCCTTTCTATGATCATGTCTAAAGAAGGAACACCTTTAATGATGTGGAGGGTTCCCACTACTATTGACAATAGAAGAAAAAGTAACATTCATGGGTTGATGTTGTGGTGAAAATTCCTCAGGTACAGTCAGTGGTGATGTTGAAGGAGGTGAAGGATGAGAATGTTGAAATTGAGAAGAAGTGTAAGGTACCTAAGGTGGTGGTCCTGTTGGCGAGGATATGGGTTGATGGTATTGAGAAGAATGATAATAATGTGGTGATATAGAGGATGTTGACCTAGTTGGAGGAACAAGATGTTGGACTTGATAAGCACTTGGGTTTAGATGATAAGAAGGGTGTAGCCAGCTTTGGGGTGGCTACTCCCACGACTGGGATTTTTGCCACTATGATTGAACACAATATTTTTGTACGAACTTTGGATGTAACATTCTTCCCCAATGTTCATGTAAATGTGACAAGATTGGGCATTGGCCTTTGGGGTGATCATATAGACAAATGTTACATTGATACGTATGATTGGAAGTTAAGTTCTTATTCTCTTCTACCCTTCATTCCAATTGTCTAATGGTATTTTGTCTTGTTTCTTGGTTCATCATGGCTCTACCTCCCATAATATTAGCATATTATCCACATTTTTCATGTATCTACTCCATCATATTATTGATCTTTGCCTCAATTTCATCTAGTGATTGTAGTATTAGGAAAGATGGTTCCACCTCCTTGAGGTGAGTTGATTTTTCCTCTTCCTGATTATCGACCTTTGTTAGGTTGAGATTTTGGTCCCGTTGAGATTTTTCAACATTCTCCCATTTAGCCATTTCTCCTTCTTCTCTTGCTAGCTGCTTAATAAGCTCTTGGAATTGATGGGTTCATAGTTCATATAGTTGACCTAGGGCATACATCCCTAAGGTTTCCCTTATTTCATTACAGAGCCCATCTATGATATGGTACATTAGCCTCTCCTCGGAGAACCCATGGCCTGGGTAGTTGTTTAACAATGCATAATATCTTTCTAAGGCCATGTCCAAGGGCTCATGTTATTCTTGTTTCCATTCTTGGATTTGTCTCCTCAAGGTTGACACTCTTGCATAGGTATGATATCTTTCGTTGAAGAGTTCTATCATTGTTGGCCAACGTCGAATTGATTTTGGTTTTAAAGACCTATACCATATTTTTGCTTGGTCAACGAGTGTCATGGGAAAGAGCTTAAGTTTTTTCCATCCATTATCAATATTTTTCCATATATAGGTATCATGAAAGGCTTGTAAATGATGTTGCGGATCTAAATCATAGCCTCCTGAAAACTTGGGAAGTTGTTTAAATTAAGTTTGGGTAGACGACTTTCCTTATGATGCCTACGAGATATTTGAACAACCTCTTGTATATGCATTAGTCTCTTAGTGGTCAAAAGGGGTTCATCATCACTAAGTAGGTTATAAGTTTGTGAGTCGGGATGATGTTGTGTTTGTTCATGTTGGCGTTCTTAACTTTGCCTGTGGGTTCGATTTTTATTTCTACGTCGACCCCTTGATGAATATTCATCCATTCTTGGGGATGTTCCATCTTCACTGGAGGTGTCTGAGTTGGATGAAAAAAGTCCTTGAGTATCATTGGGGTTCACTAGAGGTGTCTAAGTTGGATGACAAAAGTTCTTGAGTATCATTGGGGTGTTTATGAACATATGAAACTCTTGCATAATATTGAGTACTCCAAACTCCTTTGTTGGTTCTCCAATGAACTACCTCACTAGATGTTGTGTTATCACTATCTTGTGAAAGAGACATTGTTTTGAATTGTGTGTGACTTAACTGAATTTAATTTATTTGCCTAAAAGATATATTATTAATACCTTGTTACAGCAATCTTGTATGATATAACTAATCTAGATAACTAGCACCGTCCCTAGCAATGGTGCCAATGATAAGTGGCGAGGTACCCCTACACTCAACCATACAAATATGAGCGTTCATGCATGATCGGGTCAAATTCTGTAGACGGGCTAGTTGTGGTATCTAGATAGTTACTCATTCATCATAGTTCACTATCTTTCCACTTGGACTAGTATTTATGTTGTCACATATGGTTTAGTCTAGAGTGAGGTGTATGATGTGGTTCTAAACTAGTGCTACTCCTAGAGGTAATGGAAAATAATTTTAATTGGACTAAGGAGGAGAGATAGAGAGAATCTAACTACAAGGAAATGAAAGGAGAGAATCTAAGCTAGCCTAAGTGTGATGAGTATCCATTCCTTAATCATCCGTACACATCTTGGACCTTGTGTACTACCACTGGGATTGCCAAGTGCATGTCCTAGGTACGCCACTGGGATACCAAGTAGTTAGACTTAAATTCTTGTGATTAAGTCATACTCATTTCACATTTAATAACATGGATAAGAGAGGAAGGTAAAGAGATATTAAGTAAGAAAGTAATAAATAATAGTTAAACTAAGTGAATGCTATAATGATGAAGTAATCTTGATCTTTATTGCCAATCATGTACATGTCCATGTATGTCACACTCGAATAAAGGTTCCATACAATTATAATCATCACACTATGGGCATGAACTAGGGAAAGGGTTGAGAGGAATTGAAACTGACAAAAGGATCCTACTCTAACACTAAGTTTTCCTATTGCTTTCCCATGTGCCCCATTGTGTATTTATAGGCTCACACGGGAACCACAATATCACATATTCGATATCGCTTGTTAGGCTGTGATATTGCGTAACCAATATTGGGGGTCCAATATTAAGGGTCTAATATCGAGACTCATCAAACCTGATATCTTGTACCCAATATTAAGGCTTCGATAATAGGGGTCCAATATCAGCACCTAGCAAACCATGATTCATTAGGTGTTCTTGATATTTTAATGGAAATTAAAGCTTTAGGTTGTTTTAGACACTTTTGGAGAGTGTTTTACACTATCTTGAGAGAGGGTGCATCTAGCATGCATCTTGTAGTAGCTTTTGGAGCCTTCCAGTGACCAAAAGCTCCCATTTCCCTTAGCATCGCTACTTCTACATGATTGGAAGGCTTCCAATGATATTTTTCAATGGATTACAACTGACTACCAATAGCAAATTTTCTGTAATCACTTCTAGAAAGGGTTTTGCTTATAGTGATCTATGCTTTAGTGGAAATCAAAGCTTCTAGTCTTTTTAGGCACTTCTAAAGAACATTTTATACTATCCTGTGAGTGGGTGCATTAAGCACTGTTCTTGTAGTACCTTTTAGAAGCATTATCAAAACTAGAAGATACCATTTCTCTTGGCATCGCTACTTCCAGATGATGGGAAGGCTTTTGGTAGTATTTTTCAATGGATTGCAACTGACTACCTCTACTCACAACCACTTCTAGAAAGGCTTTTTCTTCTAGCAATCTATACTTTAGTGAAAATCAAAACTTCCAGTCATTTCTAGCACTCTCTGCTATAATTTAGTGAAAATTGAAACTTCTAGTCATTTCTAGCACTTTCAGAGAGTGTTTAATACTATCCTATGCATGGGTGTGTCTAGCACTCTTCTCGTAGTACCTTCTAGAAGTGTAGTTACAATCGAAAGCACCCATTTCCCTTGGCATCACTACTTCTAGATGATGGAAAGGCTTCTAGTAGTATTTTTCAATGGACTACAATTGACTACCAATAGTAGTCTATCTGTAGCTACTTCTGAAAATGGTTTTGCTTCTGGTGATTTACACTTTAGTAAAAATTTTAGCTTCCAATCCTTTGAGGCTCTTCTTGAGAGTGTTTTACACTCTCTTTTGAGTGGGTGCACCGAAAACACATCTTACAGTCACTTCTAAAAGCCTTCTAGTAATGGAAAGCTACCATTTTCCTTAGCATCATTGCTTTCAAATGATGGGAAGGCTTCTAGTAGTATTTTTTCAATGGACTGGGATCCTACTTTTAGTGATCTACACTTTAGTGCAAATTAAAGCTTTTGGTCATGAGAGGCTCTTCCAAAGAGCTTTTTGCAAAGAATACAAGTGGATGTGTTTCACAAGGTCCTCCAAAATTTCAATTTTCCCATGTGCTGTGATGGACTAGGGGTAGGTTTGTTCTTTTAGTTTGGATTGTGAATAAGTGTGGATTGCATTTTTGCATGTGCATACATGTCCATACATAGATGGTTGAATGAACATCATGCATCCTGATCATGGTTTTATTCATGTCAATCATAGTTTCATCATTGCATACATGGACCACCAACCATATCATAGATTTCTTTACATCCTAAAAAGAACAGATGTAACCATGTCCTTTTCAAAGTAGGTATCTTCTTTACATTTTCTTAAACCTTTGTGTCTCAAAAAAAATTTTAAAAAACTTTTTATTTTTTATCAAGGATAAAAAGGACGAACCACGTGATAGTTACATGTTGATTTAAAATTGAAAAATATGTGCACTAAATGTTTCATGTGCCTTCTCCATAAAGTATTCTTTCCAATTCACTAGCCTCCCCATAATTCTTGGCATGTATGGAAGTGGTTTCCTCTTTACTTTTTTTAAACCATTTTTTCTTTATGAGCATTTTTTTTACCTTTTTGGTTTTTACTAAGGATAAAAGGATAGAACCCCACAATAGGTGCATGTCTCATTTTTAAAAGTCAAAAAAGATTTGCATTGAAGATGCTCTATGCCTTCTCAATGAAGTCTTTGTTCATGGGGCGTTGTACCTAAAATGTTTTTTAACATCTTTGTTCCTTAATCTTAAAAATATATAATTAAATTAGAACTTTGTAATTCATTATTGCTTATTGAAATTAAATCTATAATTCGGAAAGGTACATAATTAAATCAAAGATTAAAAATGGAAAAGCTATTGAACCAAATAATATTCCTATAGAAGCTTAGAAAGTGCTTGAAGATACAAGAGTTTCTTAGCTAACATAATTATTTAACAAAATTTTGAAGGATAGAGAAATGCCTAACTATTAGAGAAAAAGCTTTGTTGTTCCCATTTGCAAAATAAAGGAGATATAAAAATTGTGCAAACTATAGAGGAATCAAGTTAATAAGCCATATTATGAAGATTTTGGAGAGAGTCATAGAGCAGCATGTCAAACTTGAATCAACAGTCTCAGAAAAATAATTTGGATTTATGCTAGGGAGATTTACTATGGAGGCTATTTTTTGATATGACAATTGATAAAAAAATTCAAAAAACATAGAAAAAATCTCCATATGATCTTCATTGATTTGGAAAAATATATGATAGAATTCCTAGAGATATTATTTGATGGGCCTTGCAAAGGAAAAACATCTCTGATAAATATATTAATGTGATTCAAGACATGTAAGAAGGAGCTACCACTAAAATTAGAACAACTTATGGAATAACATCTAATTTTTTATTCATAGTAGGTATACATCAAGGGTTTGCACTTAGTACCTACTTGTTTTCTATTATTATGGATGAATTAACAAAGGAAATACAAGATGAAATCCCTTGGTGTATACTATATCTAAATGATATTGTGTCGGTGGATGCAACTCAAGAAAATATTGCTATTAAAATGGAGAAGTGAAGACATGGTCTAGAATCAAAAGGCTTAAAAATTAGCAAAAGCAAGATAGAATATATAAAATTCAATTTTAATGATAGCATAAACAGTAGTGAAATATAAGTGACTATTCAAGGCAAAAATGTTCCTCATTGCAAATAGTTTTTATACCTAGGATCAATCCTCCAATGAGATGGTAAAATTGATAAAGCTATCAAATATAGGATTAAGGTAAGATGATCAAAATAGAGATAGGCTAGTCGTGTTCTATGTGATAAAAGAATACCAATAACAATGAGATGTTAGCCTAGTGGTCTAAGTCTTGGCCTAGTAATCCCATGTCACAAGTTTGATTCTACTTAATAGCACTAAGTTATAAGCTTCTATAAATCTTGAGGTGTACCTATGTTTCACTTATTTCAAGTTCCAACATCCTCAACAAAAGAATATTAATAAAATTAAAGGAGAAATTCTATATGATAGTAATTAAGCCTACTATCTTATATGGTGTTGAATGTTGTGTAGTATAAAAGAGGCATGAAAAATAAATCAATGTAGTAGAAATGTGAATGCTTTAATGAATGTTGAATGTTAATAGAAAAGATAAACTACATAATATATACATTAGAGGAAAACTTGGGCAGATTCTATTTAAGATAAACTATAAGAATGACAACTTAGATGGTTTGAACATGATGAATCACATTATTTTCATTTG
The DNA here is from genome assembly GCA_015680685.1 of Gnetum montanum. Classification (NCBI taxonomy): domain Eukaryota; kingdom Viridiplantae; phylum Streptophyta; class Gnetopsida; order Gnetales; family Gnetaceae; genus Gnetum; species Gnetum montanum. Next base: position 420,558 of record MNCI01006307.1, read on the forward strand.
CTTCGATGTCAGGTATTTGACGTTAGAGCCCAGATGCAAGGTTGGGTATTTGACATCGCAGAGTATATGTTGGCCTATAAATATAGTGCTTGGACTCCTGATTTATCATCAATTTTGATAGTTTCTAGTTAGAGTAGCAAAGCTCTTATAGTTTATTTTCTCCAGAGTTGGAATATTTTCTAAGTACCTGCAGAACGATTCTAAGTGTGTACGATTCTTTTTTCAAACACTGATGTACTTGAGCACAGCAGGGTGATGGGAATATAAATGAACTCTTTTGATAATTCTTACAACAATAAGAATAGATTAATGTTTCTTTTAATGCACTCTAATTTCATGCACTTTTGTTTACTACATTTCAATTAAGCAATTAATTTCCAATTGTTAATGAACACAAGCATGACCACTTCAAGCATACATATAGTACTTGGTAACCCAGCAATGCTTAACATTTGGTAGTTCAGTAGCATTATGTTTTTAGGATGTGTCCAGGAAAGTGGGGCAGTTGTGTTAGGCTAGCTAGGCAGTAGATGAATTAGATCTTAAATTACTTTACCTTTCATTCTTGTTTTAGGTGATCAAAATTATAAAACATAAAATAAGGAAAATCATGTACCTCAATTACACTTGAACCTTACCCCTGAGCTTCACAAGTGTAGTTGGAAAGACAATGAACATTTAGCAATCCCTATCTCCACATGACTCCTCCAATCACATTCCTACTTTCCAATCTCACTACAACCCTTTTGATTATTATTGAACTCATTCTTCACATGAAAGAAGGGATACCACCTCTTACCCTTATTCCCCTCTTGTCCCTGCACATGTTCCTCCTCCACTCACATAGCTACCATCTACTCCACCTATGTAGAGTAAACTGCCATCTCAACTGTAATAATGTAATGCTACAAGGGTCATTAATCTACAACTAGTTGATCAATTGGATGGGTTGAATACTCAATCAAAGAAAAGACATTTCTTTTAATCCTACAGTCCACCTAAGCCCTCGATTACACCTACGGTTGACAACCTTGTTCCTTCATCTTCTTTTGTATCAAACACCTTTGAGTCCCCTTCAAATCAAAATCTACCTAGGATCCATACTATGATTCTTACTCATATTGTATCTAACTAGATTTGTGCTGGAAACCTTCCCAGGAAATTAGCTAATCCTAGAAGTCCTCTGATTTATTTGTAGATTGCTGGGAATAAACTGTGCAAGGCTCTTCTCAATTTAGGTTCTAATGTTAATTTAATTTCTCATGAGATGTACACTACATGAAACCTACCTCCTCTCAAGAAGAGCAACATAAGATTAGAATTGGTAGACCAATCCATCACTATTCCATTCGAACTGGTATAAGATATTGTGACCACTATCTATGGGTGGTCTTATACTCTTGATTTCCTAGTGATCAAGGTGGAGAACTACAAAGGGGATTTTCCAATCATCATGGGAAGGGCATGGTTGAGCACTATTGATGCCAGAATGGGTATCAAAGATCTTTTGCTAGAAATATCCAAAGAAAATTCATTCAAAAATATTGAGAAGAAGAGAGTTCCATGCATCACGTATAGCGATACAAGGTGTAATTGTGTGCAAAAACTTTGGGCCGTGAAACAAGCATATATCTCTGCATGCAAGAAGTATGTACTAGAAGTAGAAATTCAAAGGTTTCTATATGTAGTAGCCATAAAATAGGAAGGCACCCAATGGTTGATTTTTGATTCTAAAAGCATCACACTTTGCATGGAATCGACTAATAGCCTAACATGCACATATGTTGTAGGAATGGATGAACTAGAGCAAGTTTATCACCAACTCTCTGATGATAAAAATGATTATACTCATTGGAGAGAGTTGAAAATTCCTAAAAATTTCAAGCAACAGCCATTTGAATTGAAAATGCTACCGGCCAGAATGAAATATGTGTTTTTGAAATATGGAAAGCCAATCATAATCAATGCAAATTTACTTTAGAGTAGAAAAAGATTTTGTTGAAGGTAGTTGAAAACTAGTTAGCACCTTTTGCTTGGTCATATCTTGAACCCATAGGAATTGATCCTAGGATATGCCAACATCGCATCTACATTGATCTAACCATGAAACCAAAAAGACAGCCACAGAGGTGATTAAACCCCAGACCAAAGTAGATTGTCAAGGAGGAAATGGAACAACTCCTCAAGGTGGGGTTCATTTATCCCATTGCAAATAGTAAGTGGATTAGTCCACTCAAAATTGGGCTAGAAAAAGATGGTAAGTGGAAAATCTATATCAATTTTTAGCTACTGAATATGGTAACATTCAAGGACCATTTTCCATTGTCATTTGTTGGTTAGGTGCTAGACACAATATCTAGGCATTGCTTCTACAACTTTCTAGATGGTTATAATGACTATAACCAAATTCAAATTACACCAAAGGACCAAGCCAAGATAACATTCATGAGTCCTTAGGGAACTTTTACATATCACAAGATGCAATTTGATCTATGTAATGCACTTGCTACATTCCAATGCCTGGTTTCGAGAATTTTTCAATAGCAGATGGGTAGTGGTATGGAAGCCTTTATGAATGACTTCTCAACTTATGGAGCTACATTTGAATAAGCCTTGGACCACCTTGAGCAAGTATTGAAATGATGTGTTGAAACCAACTTGTAGCTCAATTGGCAAAAAAGTCACTTAATGGTCCAGGAGGGCATTGTATTGGGGCATAAGATATCACAAGTAGGAATTGAGGTAGACCATGAGAAAATAAGGGTCATTCAAGGAATAACTTGCCAACCAAAAACTATCAAAGATGTTTGATCATTCCTTAGACATACTGGCTACTACTGGAAATTCATAGATAATTTCTCTAAGATCACGAAACCATTAGTGGAGCTAACAAAGAAAGATGCTCCCTTTGTCTGGACCATAGAATGTGAAAAGGCATTCCAACAGCTGAAAAAAAAAACTTGTAAAAACTCCAATCCTACAAGCACCTAACTAGTACAAATCATTTTATGTCATGACAGATGCATCAAATTATGCCTTGGGAGTTATGCTTACGTAGTTAGATGATAAGAAACATCCATATTACATCCACTACGCTAGCTGAAGCATTGTGGGTGCACAACTAAACTACACCACTACAAAGAAAGAGTTGATGGTAGTGGTGTTTACTCTAAAACAATTTAGGAATTTTATGTGCTTGGATACAAGGTATTTGTGCACATGGACCATAGTGCCATCTACTTCCCAATGAATAAGCCAAAAATGAGCCCCTGTGTCATACGGTGGATAATGATCTTGCAAGAATTTGATCTTATGATGGTAGATCGAAAAGACACTAAGAATATGGTCACTGATCACTTGTCTCGGTTGCGATGCAATAACAAAGAGGAAGAAAATCCACTATCTGATATGTTTCTTAATGAACTCCTCTTTACTAGGGCTATAACTAAACAATTGCTTAATGAACCAAAATGGTATAATAACATTCTCACCTATCTTCTCACTTAGGAGATGCCACAAGGGTTGGACCATCAGAAGAAATAGCTATTTCTTCACTAGGTAAAACACTTCATGAAGATCAATGAACATCTCTACAAGGTGTGCATCAATGTTCTGGTTCATTGGTGTGTCCCTGATGCCAATCAACTACATGTTCTCCAAGATGCTCATGAAGGTCCTTACAGAGGACACTATGCTAGGAGATGCACGATCATTAAAATCCTGATGGTAGGGTTGTACTAACCTAAATTGTCGGTGTAAGGCTGGAAGGAAACAGACACCGAAAGATCGTCAAGTAGGGATAGCTAACCCTGCCTTCACTTTGAGGGCAAGATGGAAAAGGAAACAAAGGCAGAGTGCATTGGATGGTCTACACAAAAATCAACCAAGGACTTCCTTGAGCGTAAACTATGGCTTGCATTGGGGTTATCGTAACTTATTTCTTAAAACGTGAATAGTGCATGTAAAATGTAAACAGGATTGTAAAACAAAGTAGAACATAAACTAAAATGTAGTAAGCAAAGTGTAAATAGAAAGTAAACTGAATATAAAATAGAGCAAATGGAAATAATGGTTGGTTGGAAAAAAAACTGAATTGTATTACTTAATAAAAAAGGTATGCACCGGTCAAAGCATAGCTACACGTGTGGGTGGTAGGTCAAATGCCTAGCCTTGGGGGATGATGTGATGTAATGATGTGATGTGATGTGATGTGAGAAGTGCTTGGATGCCAAGAGTCAAGTGTGCTGAGTGCCCAAGGATTGTTGGTTCTGTATATTCTTAGAATTGCCAATGTCTCCAATTGCCAACCCCATTTATGTGAATTGACTGGGTATTTATAGAATTGGGCCTGGCTTGGGTGTGAAATTCTAGAATGGAATCAATGGTTGGGATCTAACAGGGAAATGAATCAAGTAACACGTGTCTAATGGACAACCATGTATGAGTTGGATGTATGTTGGTAAGAGTTGGATATGTGTCGAAAAGCTATGTTCTTGACAAGATACATTGCATTCTACAACTCATGGGTTACTCAAGCCCATGGAAGTACATTTAATTTAGACTATGAGGGCCTGACATGCCCATGAATAGGGATTTACAATGAAGTGTACAACAAGAGAAATTCGACCCAGCTCACTTGGCCATGGATCGAGTGCTGCAGGATGTCGAGATGTTACTTTGAGGCTATTTGAGGCATCTTTGTTTGACCAGGGCTTCCAAAGTGAGTTGATGTGCCTTTAGAGTTGAGTTGAGCTTCAGTGTAAGTTGATTTGTGGTCATGCTACACTCACGCCTAGCATGACCTCCAACATGTGCCCAACGTCTAGCATGCTCAGCATCTAGCATGCCCAGCGTCCAACATGTGGATGCTACACTCATGCTACACTCACAACCAACGTGAGCTCTAGCATAAGTGAGGAAATCCTGACCTTTTGACACCATTTTTTGGATTCTGAAGCTTGGATTTGTTGCCTAAATGTTTTTAACTCTAGAATCTGGAATTTGAGCTTGGATTTGAGTGGTTTTGAGTAGGTCACACTGGCTTCTTTGGATAGGTCACACTGCAGCATGACCACAGTGTAACCTGCAGCGTCACCTATAAACATCTGTGAGAACTTGCAATTTTTGACTTAAAATCTGAAGATTCTGGAAGCTGAAGTTAAAATTTAGAGATTTTGGAAGCTAAAGTCAGAGATTGTAGATGCTGAGCCCGAGGATGCCCAGGGATGACCTGCACATTCGAAATCAAGTCATTCTGAGTCAGTTTGGAGGCTGTTTGGAGTTATGAAAGTTGGTCATGCTGGAGGTCACACTGGGCATGACCATAGCATGACCACAGCATCTAGCATTAGCATGAGTTCCCAAGTCAGCATGAATGCCATGCCTTAGCCAAATTTTTATCTCCAAAACTTCGAAAGGGCTTAAGTCATTTCCGTTTCAAAGTGCTAGGCTGAAATTAGTGGTGTTTCATTGGCCCCTCTTTGTTGACATCTGGAGGAATCCACCCGAGAGGCATCGACAAAGAAGTGCAAAACACCATGAACATCCAAGTACTGAACACTAACTGTCAACTCTTGGCTGGATGTCATCGCACCATGTCCAAAAGTACATGGGATCAGGAAATGCAGTTTGAGATGTAAGGGGAGGGGATTGATTGTAACTAGGGGAAGTCAGGAGTTGATCAAGGGTTATGATTGCTGTCAGGATTGTGGGAGAGAAATGATCTCACATGAATGAGCTATATCTTTGTTCTTTTTTAATAGCCAACATTCAATAGACTCGAAGCCAAGACATAGTAGGTGCATTCTTTGGAGAAACGGGACTCTTAAAGAGTGTTTATGAGGCCCTTTGTAAACAGCTAAAGCCATGTAATGATGTGCCACATGGCCTCTTCAAGACACAAGTGTAGCTATTTTTCCAAGATAATTGCCTTCTTGCCTAGGCCTTGTATGAGAAGAGCCAATAGTCCATGGTTTATGATGTCAACGTGGTAGTAAAGACCTTTACCGTGCATTTTGCTCTTTAACCCTTTTGTGCTTTTTCTTTTTTGTTCTTTTCTCTTTCCTTTTATCTTTTTTGCTTTCTTTTCTTTTCTTTCTTTTTCTTTTTTTTTCTTTTTTTTCTTTTTTTTTGGTCTTTTGAAAGAGTTTCTTTTGGTGTTGTGCTCGTTTTTGAGCACTTGCATTGTGTATTGTGTTTTGTGTTGCAACTGCTTAAAGAGTTGTAGTGTGAAAATAGTGTATCAAGGGTTTTGAAGTGAGTAGGAGACAATGTATCTAGGGGATTTAATTGGATAGGATAAGGGGAACATGATAAGAAAAAGGGAATTTATCAGGAATAGGGAATGTACTTATGAACGGTTTGATTTACCTAGTTATGTGTGTCAGGAAGAATGTGATACCTTGTCTTCACGATGACGTATATCTATGCATGAATGCCTCAAGCGTGTCATCCTACAAACGCAACTCCAAGAAGACAAGAAAAACACAAACGAAATGGTTAGCTAAGCACTTGAAACAAGGAGATGGAGTTATCACATGAAATTTTTAAAGCAAACAAAATTATGAGCAGCATCAGCTTCATTAATGTCCATGAGACAAATCATGCAACAAGTTTTTGTGGAACATGTACAGACAATTACAGCAACACATCTTTTCAAGTTTTTGCCTGGTCGTCGATGATGTCGCCAGTTTATAGCCTTGGTGGACTGTTGCGGGTTAGTTTCACATCATAACCCCTTGGACGATGCGAATTTAGTATCGTAGTAGACTATGCATTGCTAGTTTATAGTCATAGCGGACTGTGAAGAGGCAAACCAGTTTATAGTCTTAGCGGACTCTTCATGCTAGTTTTATGTCATGGCGGATAGATGTGGCAGTTTAGCATCATGTTGGACAGAGCTCTATGGTTTCGGTTTATTGTCATGATGCTAGGACATTCTCTGTGGTATCAATTTTAAGTCGTGATGCCAGGACTTCTCTATGGTATCAGTTTTAAGTCATGATGCCAGGACTTATCTATGGTATTAGTTTTAAGTCATGATGCCAGGACTACTCTGTGGTATCAGTTTTAAGTCATGATGTCAAGACTTCTCTGTGGCATTAGTTTTAAGTCATGATGTCAGGACTACTCTGTGGTATCAGTTTTAAGTCATGATGCTAGGACTATTCTGTGGTATTAGTTTTAAGTCATGATGCCAGGACTACTCTGTGGTATCAGTTTTAAGTCATGATTCCAAGACTACTTTGTGGTATCAATTTTAAGTCATGACCCCAGGACAACTCTGTGGTATCAGTTTTAATTCATGATGCCAAGACTACTCTATGGTATTAGTTTTAAGTCATGATACCAGGACTACTTTGTGGTATCAGTTTCAAGTCATGATGCTAGGACTATTTTGTGGTATCAGTTTTAAGTCATGATTCCAGGACTACTCTATGGTATCAGTTTTAAGACATGATTCCAGGACTACTCTATGGTATCAGTTTTAAGTCATGATTCTAGGACTACTCCGTGGTATCAGTTTTAAGTCATGATTCCAAGACTAGCTGTGCCAATTTATAGTTATAGTGGACTGTCTGTGCTTACCTTGCTTGTGTAAGGTGTGATGCTGCATGCATGGTCATGTTGTGTGCCTGCAAGATCCTACAAAAATCAACTAGAAAGAAAACAACATCAAGCAACACCTATTGTAAATAGAGTTAAAATGGATGAATGAAAGGAAAGCAATGCAAAAAGTGATAGTTTTAGGCCATTTTGGGTCGTAAGCTAGTTTAAGACCTTTTAGGGCCCTTTTTAGTTTAACTTCATTTCGGACATGGGATAGTTTAACGTCATTTTTGACAGAGGTTGTGAAGGGATATTGGGTGAATGGGGCATTTTCGCCACGTATGATGGTCTCCCTCCCTTTTTGGAGGAGGTGGAGTTCTTGGTGGAGGGGAGATGACACTGCACATGACCTAGCTAGCTAGGGGTGTCCTAGGATCATGTTGTAGTCTGGCATCTTGTCGACGACTATAAACTTTGCAAACGTGAGGTGTTGGTCTCCTATCATGAAGGTGATGTGGATTGTACCTTTAATGGCTATGTGTGCTCCATCGAACAACTTTAGAGACTCGATTTTGGTCGGTTGAATGTTGTGCGTTAGGCCTAGTTGTTTGACGATAGAGTGTGCAACAATGTTTTCTCCTGCACCATCATCGATGTGTACTCTACTTACTATGTATTTTTTGATGCTTACACTAATGTTCAATAGTGCATGTGTAACCTTCCCTTGTTTGGGATCGATCTTGACATCATTGTTACAGAAGGTTAGAGTCGTTATGTTTGTATCTTGTGGTACAGGGGATGTAATGGCTCCACGAATAGCGTCTTCAGTTGGAGACATGTTTTCTGTAGTAGGGATGGAGGCAAGCACATGTGCTAGTGCTTGGCGATGCTTTGATGATGTTAAGATGAGGTCAAGCAAGGTAGGCATTACAGTCTTATGTTTTAACGCATTGTGTGTATGAGATAGTACGTCTACAAGGTCGTCATTTATGTTTGTCATGGTGGGAGCCTCCTCTATTGTGTGAGTCATAATGTAGAGCTCTTGTGGATGGGAAATGCGTAAGGGTTGTTGTTTAATGGCCCTAGGGGTAGAGCTAGGGCTATTTTGTGGTTTAGGCATTGGTGACTTGGGTTTCCACTGCTTGTATGTGGCCAAGTTGCTAGAACTTGGACTTGGTGTGGATGTCACCGGAGGAACTTCTGTGTTTAACATCACAATGGATGGTGGCTGGCAGTTTAACGTCGTATTGGATGGGTTGTTAGATGTTGCCCTTATGATGAAGGGTCTCTTGTTTCGGGAAGTCGTTGAAGGTATGGGACTACTAGGTTGCACTGTGTTGAGCAATCCTTTCTTTGCCATTCTTTGTAAATCATTTTGCAAAGTTCAACAAGTGTCTGTGTCATGTCCAGGAATTTGGTGGTAGTGGCAATATGCACTTAAGTCAAAATATTGTGGGACACATGCATTGTATGTTGTAGTGGGATGACTTGCCAATTCACAGTGTTTCTAGTTAGGTATGTAGGCATCATTTGACATGCATTTGCATTGGACCAAACCAGTGTTGAGGAGCTGTTCTAGCAATTGGGAAGGTTTTCCTAGCAAGGGTATGTGTTTGCGTTGGGTGCGCTCATGTCTAGGAGCGGCTTGTGTGGCGGCACCAAAGCTAGAGCTGGTAGCTTGGGGTGTTGCGGCCACGGGCCTGTTGGTTTCATGTGTTGGCATGGTGATTGTTGCAATTGTTGCATTTGATGTTGCTTGTGTATCCTGCATTATTTGTGTTGTTTGTGTTGGTTGCAGTTGTTGCATTTGTTGTTGTGTAGGTTGTTGTTTTTTATCTTGTTGTGCATGTTGTTGTGCATGTTGTTTTTTTTTTGTGTTGGCTCCTATAGGCCAAGTAGGATGGGTCATTACTTGCTCTTGCTGCCCCTTCGATGCCCTTTTCTTGGTCAAACGCCTAGGTAAGAGACTTTAGGGCTTGGTAGAGCATTTTGGACTTGATGAAGTCATTGACTGCACCCTTGAAGATTGCCAAGAGATGTGTCTCCGCGATCAGCTCATGCATTTCATTGACTGTGGCATTCCATCACTGGAGGAAGGGTAATATGGGCTCCAAGGATCCTTGTCTGAGGTGGAGGAGCTTGTCGATTGTCACTTCAGGTCTGATGTTGTATCTAAAGCTTGTCACAAACTAGTGTATGAGGTCCTTGAGGGATGCGATGGAAGCTCAAGGTAGGGCATGGTACCAGTCTAAAGCTTTTCTAATGAGCGATAGGGGAAAGAGGCGTAGCATGGCATGTGGCCAAGAGTGCAACGTGATGTCTTCTGTGCGGAATGTGATGATGCGTGCATTGGGGTCACTATGACCGTTGTATTTTGTCAAATGTGGCAATGAACCGTCCATGAGTAGTGTAAGGGATGGGACCGTAGGACAGATCAGATCATCACGTTAAAAGTCCACCACCTTGGGTGTGTTTGAGGAGGTAGCCTTAAGCTAGTTTATTTCCTCTATCAAAGTCTGGATGAGTTGGGACACTTGTTCCCAACTCATAGATTCACTAGCCGGTTGTGTCGATTGGACTTGCGTAGGTTGTGCAGTGAAGGATTGGATCATCAGTTGTGGGCTTTACAAGTTTAATGTCATGGAAGATGGTTTTTGGTAGTTTAACATCATATCAAACATGTGTTGGTAGTTTAAGGCCATACTGGGCCATGGATATTTTAACATCATCCTGGACAGATGATGAGCAGGTGCCTGAGGCACTGGTGAAATAGGCATGGTAGATGTGGCACCTGCGTAAATGTTGGGTTGAGGTTGGGGAGGTTGGGGCATGGTGCCAACGTAGGCATAAGGTAATTTTGTTGCTTAGGGATGGGCCCCATCGTACGTACAAGGTGTTTGGATTGTTTAGGACTAGATCCTAGTGTGCATAGACTGTGAAGAGAATGCCCTGGGCGTGTGCTCCAAGTGTTGTGATTGTTGTGAGGAAGCAAGGCCCCAAGGGCTGTCGAGTTCGAGCAGGGCCGTGAACTTGTAATTGTACTCAGATGGCGATCTCGGGTAAGAGGAAGTCATCTTGGAATCATTATGTTGTGTGTATTGTATGTATTAGACAAGGTGATCCATGTTGGTGGCAGTTAGTACTTAGATTGGCTTGAAGTTAGGTGCAAATTACAGTGAATTCGGCTTTGAAACAGATGCATTTTGTGTGTTTTTGTTGAAAAAACATTGTAGCGGCACTGTAGTAGTACTATAGCAGTACTATAGCAGTGTGACTACTATAGCAGTGTGCAATGTAAGTATTGTAGTAGTGTGACTACTGTAGTGTGAGCGTGAGTTTCAGCACTTGGTTTGCGTAGTGTTTGAACAGGTAGCATGATCAGGGTTTTGATTAAATGGTAAACATGTTCAGCCCTCCTTCTAGTGCCAATTTACTATATTGACCTAAATCATCGGTGTAAGGCTAGAAGGAAACAGACAGTGAAAGATCGTTGGGCAGGCACAGCTGACCCTACCTTCGCTTTGATGGCAAGTTGGAAAAGGGAACGAAGGCAGAGTGCCTTGGATGATCTACACGCAAATCAACCAAGGACTTCCCCAAGCGTAAACTATGGCTTGCGTTGGGGTTATCGTAACTTTTGTCTTAAAACGTGAACAGTGCATGTAAAATATAAACAGGATTGTAAAACAAAGCAGAATGTAAACTAAAATGTAGTAAGTAAAGTGTAAATAGAACGTAAACTGAATATAAAATAGAGCAAATGAAAATAATGGTTGGTTGGCAAAATGAACTGAATTGTATTACTTAATAAAAAAGGTATGCACCAGTCAAAGCGTAGCTACATGTGTGGGTGGCAAGTCCAACGCCTAGCCCCAGGAAATGATGTGATGTGAGAAGTGCTTGCATGCCAGGAGTCAAGTGTCTTGAGCACCCAAGGATTGTTGGTTTTGTATATTCTCAGAATTGCCAATGCCTCCAATTACCAACCCTGTTTATGTGAATTGATAGGGTATTTATAGGATTGGGTTGGGCTTGGGTGTGGAATTCCAGAATGGAATCAATGGTTGGGATCTAACAGGGAAACAGATCAAGTAACACATGTCCAATGGACAACTGTGTAAGAGTTGGATGTGTGTCAGCAAGCTATGTTCTTGACCAGATACATTACATTCGACAACTCATGGATTACTCAAGCCCATGGAAGTACATTTAATTTAGACCATGAGGGCTTGACATGCCCATGAATGGGGATTTAAAATGAAGTGTACAACAAGAGAAATTTGACCTAGCTCGCTTGACCATGGATCGAGTGCTACAGGATGTCGAGATGTCGATTTGAGGCTATTCAAGGCATCTCTGTTTGACCAAGGCTTCCAACATGAGTTGATGTGCCTTCAGAGTTGAGTTGAGCTTCAGTGTAAGTTGATTTGTGGTCACGCTGCACTCACACCCAACATGAGCTCCAGCATGTGTCCAGCGTCCAGCATGCTCAACATCCAACATGCCCAGCTTCCAGCATGTGGATGCTTCACTCATGCTGCACTCACACCCAACGTGAGCTCTAGTGTGAGTGAGGAAATCTTGACCTTTTGACACCATTTTTTTGATTCTAAAGCCTAGATTTGCTGCCTGAATGTGTTTAACTTTGGAATCTGGAATTTGAGCTTGGATTTAAATGGTTTTGAGTTGTTCACGCTGGCTATTTTGGATAGGTCACACTGTGGTCACGCTGCAGCATGACCACAGTGTAACCTGCATCGTCACCTGCAAACATCTGTGAAAACTTGCAATTTTTGACTTAAAATCTGGAGATTCTGGAAGTTGAAGTTAAAATCTAGAGATTCTGGAAGCTAAAGTTAACATCTAGAGATTCTAGAAGCTGAAGTTAAAATCTGGAGATTCTAGAAGCTAAAGTTGGAGGTTGCAGATGCTGAGCCCAAGGGTACCCGGGGATGACCTACATATTCGAAATCAAGTCATTCTGAGTCTGTTTGGAAGTTTTTTGGAATTGTGAAAGTTGGTCACATTGGAGGTCACGTTGGGCATGACTACAACGTGACCATAGCATCTAGCATCAGCGTGAGTTCCCAAGTCAGTGTCCAAAACTTCAAAAGGGCTTGAGTCATTTCTGTTTCAAAGTGCTAGGCCAAAATTAGTGGTGTTTCAAGGGTACTATTGGCCAACAATCTTCAAGGATGCTCATCATTACGTCCACTCTTGTGAATGATGCCAACGAGATGGTGGAATAACTACATGAATCAAAGGAGCTCAATAATGAATTCAACAACTGGAACCCTTCAACATATGGGGCATTGACCTCATGGGTCCCATCATATCCATGTCAAATGGAAAGGTGTATACCATAGTCATTGTTGACTATTGTACAAAATGGGTAGAAGCAACATCAATCATCGACTGTACATCTTCTACTGCTACTTGATTTTTACAAAAAAATGTTGTAAATGGGTTTGGTATGCCACATGCATTAATTTATGATAATGGAACTCACTTTACAGACACTACTTTTTAGAAGCTTATGCAACACTTGGTGGTTGAACATAAACTCATAACACCCTACCACCCTCAAGCCAATGGTCAAGTTGAGGTTACCAATAGGGAAATCACAAATATTTTGACAAGAACTATTAGCAAATATAGTAAAGACTAGAGCACCAAACTCAACGATGCCCTTTGAACCTATCGCTCAACACAAAAAATTTCTATAGGCTACTCTCTCTATGAGCTTATGTACGGAAAATTACCAACACTTCCTATTCAATCTAAACTCCATACACATTTAACAACCTATGACCTTGACCTGGACTTGAGTCTAGCACAAAAAGAAAGACTAATGAATCTCAACCTGCTAGATGAAAATCAATTAGTAGCCCTATCATCTAATGAGTTGCACAAGGCCTACAACAAAAAGTGTCATGACCTTAAAATCAGAAAATTCAAATTTCAACCAAGAGATAAGGTTCTCTACTAGAACCCCACACACGTACCTCAAAAAACTAAGTTCCAAACGTTGTGGGAAGGACCTTACATCATTGAAGAAACTTTTTCTTCTAGGGCCATGATAATCTACAAACCTAAGAGCCTAAAAAAGAAATAGCTGGACAACATCCAACAAATCAAACCTTTCCATGAGCATAAGCTTGCAAATATAACAAACACCTCATTGGATGGACAACCATGATCCATATTTCAGATCTCGTCCTTTCAACTTAGTCATGGGGGAGATGGCGATCCATGCTAACCATATAAGTGGCTCCTTAGTTTTTCATTTTTTTGTTTTACAACTTTTTATTTTACACATTCTTTATTTTACATCTTCTTATTTTCATGTTATTAATCTTTTCTAATTTTTTTACACCATCACTAGTACATTTACTATTTCTTGAATATTTTACATGTTCTTTTATATTTTATTTTATTTTGGTGTGATTTTCTAACTTTTTGTTAATAAGTGCTAGGTACAGTAGTAATGCGTTGATTGATGGTGGTATGTACTATTTTTATTATTTGATTGTTGGTGTCTGATTTTTGTCTTTGAATTTCATAGGCAGTGAGTCCACAATATCCATCCATCCACAAACTCTATCATTTTCCTTACTCTAGAAATGTGTAGTCCCTTTTTCATTAACAAAACTTTAATGAACTTGTGACTTTGATAGTTTTTAGAATTAGAAAAGATTCAAAGGTTTGAATGAGGTGTGGCTTCAAGGGGATTTAGTATTCTTTGCGCCTTTCTGTTTGCCTAAGTGCATGTGTGTTTTAATGGATTTCTTACCATTCCATGTCAACCAATAAAAGGAAGTTAAATAAGTTTTTGCATGGTGTGGTTCTCATCAAGAAAAAAAATGATGGGAATTCAAAGCACACCCCTTAGACAAAATAAATGGGCTACAAGCATTGGTTATGGGATCAGTCCCCTCTAACTAAGGTTCTTTCTCACTTTCTACTTCTCTTTTCTTCTCTAATAAGAAATGGTGGTTGTTTTATGGGAGCACTTTTGTTGCTCAGGGGAGGGAGTAGTCTTAGAGTGATGATGCAAAGTCACTAAATGTGGTTGGTTTTGGTTTGGACTAATGATGGATCTTATCAAAGTCATTTAACCATAAAATCCACAAGGGACTTCATGTGACCTTAATCAAGGACTCCATTCCACTCTCTCTCATCCATCTATGCTTTCCATGTCTCACCTCACTACCAATTTTATGTTCTTATTTGATGTGTCAAAATTCTTAGTTAGTTTCTTCTAGGTTTTTGTACTTAACCTTCTGTAACCATTAATTATCCACAGAGCCCATGAACTCTTTGGTTTGAAGTTATGCAAGGGCATAAAAAGCCTATGCCTACTTTGGGGAGGATCCACTTGCATATCTTTTGGTTGGGTTAGTTAAGTTCTATACCCTTAGGCACTCTTATAATCAAATTCTTTTTGTTTATCCCATCAATGACATCTAATTATGCACATCTTCATAACATTTTTTAGTGAACTTTCTTTTTTATTATTGTGAATTCTTACACCATCTTTAAATATTCTCCTTGTACTAAACTTTTTTCAAATTTAATGGATCACTTATCTATGTTACTCTATTTGATAGCCTTCCTACTAACATTACTCAAGGAATCAATGTACCACAATGATAACCTAGCTGAGTGTAACCACCAATGAGACAAGGCATTTAACAACTATGTGTTACACATTGCATACTAATTCATGATTCTGTTATGATTGTAGTGCGAAGCATGGACTAGCAGTGGGACTATCTTCACTAAGGATGATGTGGTAGTATCACATGATATCGACCATTCATGATTGTTGGATCTTCTCTCTCACTCTTCAGCTGCCAAGAGGTGTTAGATGTCAGTGTTATCCAAGATGTTGACTTCTCTTATCATGAACATCCAATTTTATAAAAATTTATATCTCTGTACACTTGGGCACTCAAAGTCTATTATTCCATTTGAGTCGATTTGTATGTCAATCAATAATTCCATATTTATCTAATATTTTTTTTAAGAACTTTTTCCTCCCCTTCTTCACTTAAGGATGAGTTTTCATTCAGTTGTGGGGGTATGATGAATCACATTGTTTTTGTCTACTTCGACATTGAATCATCAGAGCCTAGATGTGATGTTGGGTATCAAACATCAAGGGGTATATGCTAGCCTATAAATATAGTACTTGAGCTCCCGATTTATCATCAGTTTTGGCAATTTCTAGTCAGAGTAGCAAAGCTCTTACAGTTTATTTTCTCCAAAGTTAGAATATTTTTTGAGTTCTCATAGAAAGAGTCTAAGTGTGTATGATTCTTTGTTCAAACACT
>MNCI01006307.1:436908-451451 GCA_015680685.1 Gnetum montanum
AGCTTCATAAGTGTAGTTGGGAAGACAACAAATGTTCTCAACATCCATTTCACTTCCTAGAAGAACTAGTATACTAGATAACTATAGGTCCACGAAATTCGATCAAATTTTTCATAAATTCCTTAGTGATTCATATGGTTGGGTGTAGGGGTACCTTTCTACTCATCATGACATATGCAAGGAAAATTAGACAATGAGCCTACTAGTGAAGGTTGCTACATCACTTTTTTAAGAAAGCCACCGAAAGAAAGACAAAAAAAAGATATGGGAAAAATTGATCAAAGATGATTTGAAGAAGCTACAAATAAATAAATATCTACCTCTTCATAGAGGCAAATGGTATAAAATATCTCATGTAGCTAACCCCATTTTTTTGGGACAAGGCTAGGATGATGATGATGATGATGACATAATTAAATTAGAACTTTGTAATTTTCCATTGCTCATAATTTGAAGATTCTAATTCAAAAGTCTCCCGATGAAGTCTTCTTTCAAACTCAAAGCCTTTACACATAAGTTATCATGGTTAACAATGATAACCATCATATTAATATTGGTGTTCACCATTGTAACCCAATTATTTACAAGTGTGATGTCTTAACGATTTTTTTAGAGAAAGTCTTGTCATTTATATAACGACAAGGGTGAACCTCAAATTAGCAATTATAATAGCAATATTTTCACTAGGAAATAAGTTCCTCTAGCAAAAAAAATGAACACCTAGACCATGAAGCCAACTAAGAGTCAAACCATTAGAAGGATCATGTGTCAACTCTGGGTAGAGAGAATCCCAACATTATTTCCAACGAACTAAAAAGCCCCAAGCATTCCTGTACAACACCAAAACCAAAAAATAGTAATGCATAACATTATAAAATTTATTTAAAACATAGGGTATACATATCCAAGAAAGCAGAAGAATACTTTATTTATAAGCACCACATTGGCTCATCTTGCAATAAGTCAAAAGTGTATATTTTATTATTTTATTTTCCTTTTAACTTTATCTACAATAACTTTTTTCTCATCATATATGGTAATTGATGTCTACACACCACCTCAAAGTAATAACAAACAATAACCACTATGTGTTCTATCTCTTCAACAATGGTTAACTCTAGAATGTGTAAGTAACAAGTAACAATTGCAATAATAATCATTAACATGTGCACAAGCCTTCACTGGCCTTCTCATAATTAATAGCATGTATCGAGGCATATCCTTTTTGCTTTTAAATTTTTAAACATTTGCTATGCATCCCAGATTTTTTTAACTTTTTAGTTTAGTATTAAGAATAAAATATGGAGAACCCTATGATAAAGATTTGCACAAGGATGTATCAGAGTGTAGGTTGTGGGTATGATCCCTACTATTTTTTCTAAAGGTGTTGGAACTCAAATGAATTGAAACATAGGTACACACTAAGACATATAGTTACATTAGAACTTTATAGCTCTGCTAGAATTGAATCTATAACATAGAGCTTCCAAATCATGAGTCTTACTTCTAGGCTACCATCTTCATATTTCTTCACAAGTGTGGCAACAAATAGTATGACTTGATGAATATTTATTTTTAATAATTCTCTATTAAGTCTTTAAGTATCTGAATGTTTTCATAATGTAAATAGGAAGAGTTATTGGAACCAGAACTAGATGATTATATGTACCCTCTAAATATATAACCAACATGAGACTTTTATGAAACTTTATAACTTGGCACTACCCACTAGAATCAAAAATCATAACTTGGAACTTCTAAATCAAAAGTTTGATTATATGATTGTGTACTATCACAACTTGAATTTTTGCATAGGTTTAATTATTTAATTTAAAATACATTTCAATGAATTTTTTATATTCTATGAGTTCAATAATAGATTTGAATTACTATCATACTAAGTTAATACAATCTGTTTGTTAAAGTCTAGTATCCTTTATTTCTTTCTAATATTTATTCTTAGTTATTAATATTTTATGTATTTATTCGTTGAATCTTATAATCCAATTATCCTTGAAAAATTTTCTTTTGTTGGATGTTATGTTTAGCATGAATATTTTATCATACTTATTTTACTTTCTATTATGCATATATGATTATATTTGATCTACATATGATTTTCATTAAATTGGAGAAAGCATATGATAGAGTTTTCCAAGATATTATTTGGTAGGCATTAAAGAGGAGGGGCTAGGTGTTAGAACTTGAAATAATTGATATATAGGTACCCCATAAGATACAATCAAATATAATAAGAATTTGGTGTGTTCTATCAAGCTTAATATTCAAAATAATGTCTATATCTAGTAATACTATGAACTTGAGTTTACACCATCATGATGATGTTTGATATTTTTATATTTAATAATTATTTATTTTTTCAAAATATTTTGTTAATTATTGTTAACCATTTTTTGTGTCCATTCCACTAACCAAATGCCAATTTCCTTTCAACTATATATACTTCTTGTTTCCATATCCAAGATATATTAAAAATTCACTTTCTAAGATTCACATCATACTCTATATTTTACACTTTTTAGTGTACCTCTATTACTCTAAGCACTAACATTGTGATAAAATTTTTTTCACGATGTGCTTCAAATACTAACAATTCTACATTGATTGAAATCAGCATAATCTTCTACTTATCTCCTTGGACCTTGTGATTACTCTATCACAAAATTTAACATGGCATAAGAGTAAGTTTTTGTTGATTTAGTTTACCAACACTATGAGTTAGATACAATGAAAAAATTGGTGGGTGCATTAAATGCAATGATAAGTATATAATTGAAAATTGCAGAATTTCATTTTTGCTTCTATGAATTTGAATGAACATCACAAAGCTCAGAAAGTAGCATAGATTATAATGAATCCTGTTATATTCTGATTCAAATTACAATTTTGTGTTTTTAGGCTATTTGCAATAAGTATACAATTCTTCACTCTTTTAAATTTGAAATATTTCATGAAAGATACTACTAAAATCAAGGTTTTCACAAATTCTAATTTCTCATGCATTATATTTATTATCAAAAGTCTTAGTTTCATTTCTAAATATATTTATTGTTGTGTAATTATGCAAGATATAGTTTGATCTAATCATGTGCAACCTTAATCTCTGTTATTTTTATAAATTATTTTAAAACCCTAGATTTTTGTAGTTTTAAAACCAACTATTTGATAAAATGGTTCACATTGGTAGAGGTTGTGGAAAAACACAAAATTCAATTAAAAGAAAATATGAGATTAATTCACCCACTCTAGAATCTTTAGAACATGATATGTCTATGACACTATCAACATCTCCACCATTAGCATCCCAACCTAAAGTTCATGATGGCACTTCCCATGGTAAGATCTCATCTTCTAAAGCCAAGAAAAAATGTCAAGAAAGTAAGAGTCCACTTAGCAATGGTATCACATCATGAAGTCATTGACCAATAGGTCATGAAGTTTTAATCTTTTATTATCAAAAGATGGCTATGAAAGATACCTTGCCCCTAAGGTTAACATTCAATATCATCATTTGACCTTAATCTCATCACACAATTGTTGGGAAATGGTTTTACTATTGAGTTAGAAAGTTCAAGTCTAATACCATTTGTGGAGATCACGGTGTTAAAAGATTAACTATTAGTTAAAAAATTTGTTAGAACATAGAACAATGATTGGTTTATTTTTTAGTATAAAAATACCTAGTGGTTCTCTAGAATTCAAAATAGATTTTTAAAAATTATTTTTAGCCAATAAAAATAGATTTTATGTTAAAGGAGGTAATGTTCCCAAAACATCAACTTGTTGAATGCTTTGTAAGCCAACAAGAATAGGATAAATCTTGCACCATTTCCATTGCCAAAATCTTAATTTCTCAACTAAAGATATCATATTTTGGCTTGGTAGGCATTATTTCCTATAGCCATGTAGATTATATATCTATTTAGAAAGAAGAATTGATGGGGTAGGTACTTGGTTATTATCATTCTTCATTCTCAAGTTACTCTTGTGGCTATCTTCTTCCTACTTCTGTATAAGTCCTTACAAACTCAAGTTTGCCACAAGTCATCATTGTGTTAAAGGATAGAAATAAGGATTTGCTAATAAGATTGTTTCTTAAAGTCTATTTAAAAGAAAAGTAGATACTCACAAAGATACCCTCCTTAAAGCAACCTAAGGGAGTTCAAGAAGAGGGATGGAACACATGTCAATCTGATTATTTGTCTCCATCCATGGTAAAGTGAATATTGCAACATTGCAAATTTGAAAATAAAGTTTCCCGTTATGAAGAAACATTGAGTTTCTTTAAAAATTTAGTAGAGAAGAGCCCCATGGAAGAATCACTATATAATGAGGTTGAATAGAAAGACATTAAAAAATATTGATGAGTAGTAAAGTATACTTATGTCCAACTATATAAATCACAAGCATTCATGCATGATCCAGTTAAATTTCATGGCCAAATCTTCTACACATGAAGTGAAGTGGATTGGGAAGAGTTGGAGATCCCTAATAATTTCAAATAGGAGCCCCTTTAATTAAAGGCCTTACTCACAATAATGGAATATGCCTTTCTTAACAATGGTAAATCGGTAATCATCAATGTCAAACTTGCTCCAAAACAAAAATAGAAGTTATTGAAGATGGTGAACAAATGGCCAACAACCTTTACTTGGTCATATCATAAACTTATAGAAATTGATCCATAAATATGCCAACATTGTATCTATACAAACTCCTCCATCTACCCCAAATTGAACCATGTTACCAAAGAGGAGGTTGAACAAGTCCTTAAGGCTAGGTTCATTTACCCAATTGTAGATAGTGAATGGGTTAGCCCACTTGTTATTGTTCCTAAAAAAGGAGGAAAATGAATAGTCTATATAGACTTTTGGCTATTGAACATGACAACTTACAAGGATCATTTTTCGTTGTCATTTTTTGATCAAGTGTTGGACATCATACTAGGGCATTACTATTACAACTTTTTTGATGGTTATAGTGGCTATAACCAAATCCAAATTTCACTAAAGGACCAAGTCAAAACTACATTTACAAGTCATTGAAAGACTTTACATACAGAAAGATTCCTTTTGACCTATGTAATGCATCTACTACATTCCAACAGTTGGTCCTTAGTATCTTCGAATAGCAAATTGGTAGTGGGATAAAAGTATTCATGGATGACATCTATACCTATGATGCTACATTTGAGGAAGCCTTAGACCATATTGAGTAGCTACTTCAACACTGTGTGAAGACTAAATTAAAGCTCAACTGGAAAAAGAGCAATTTTATTATCCAAGAAATCATTGTACTAGGACATAGAATTTCAAGTAAAGGGCTTGAGATGGACCCAAAAAAAGTATGGGTCATCCAATGAATCACCAAGCAACCCAAAATAGTTAAAGATGTAAGGTCATTCCTTGGCCACGTCAATTATTACAGGTGCTTCATTCAGAACTTTTTCAAAATTACTAAGCTATTGGTTGAGCTTACCAAGAAGGATGCACCTTTCACTTGGATTAGAAAATTCAAGAATGCATTCCAATAATTAAAGAAAAAGCTCATGAAAAATTCAATTCTACGTGTTCTGGACTAGTCCAAACCATTTCACATTATGACTAATGCTTTCAACTATGTTTTAGGGGTAATGCTTACATAATTGAATGATCAAAAACATCCTTACTACATCCATTTTGCAAGCCAAAGCATTGTAGAAGCACAATTGGACTACACCATCATAGAGAAGGAACTCATGGTGGTGGTGTATGCCTTAGAGAAATTTAGGTACTATGTGCTTGGATATCAAGTTTTTGTGCACACAAACCATAGTGCTATCCTATTTCCCATAAACAAACCAATGATGCACCCGTGTGTCATATGGTGCCTCGTGATTCTACAAGATTTTGATCTTACCATGGTGGATAGAAAGGTAACTAAGAACATAGTTGCTAATCACTTATCTTGGTTATGATGGGATAGCAAAGAGAATGAAGGATCCTTATCTAACCAATTCCAAGATGAAGTCCTCTTTGCCAAAGCTATTGAAGTTTAAAATCTCAAAGATCTCATTTTGTATGATGAAATGCTCTCCTATCTACTCACTCAAGAGATGCCATAGGAATGGAATAACAGGAAGAAACAACAATTTCTTCACCAGGACAAACAATACATTGAAATCAAAGACATCCTTTATAAGGTTTACACTGATGGCCTAGTACGATTTTGTGTACCCAACAATGATCAACTTTGAATCCTCCAAGATGCTCACAAAGGCCCATGTGGGGGCTGTTACACTGGGAGGTGGACGATCATTAAAATCCTCATGGTAGGATATTACTGGCCAATCATCTTTAGGAACATTCATCAGTTCTTCCATTCATGTGAGTGGTAGTAATAAGATGGAGGGATGACTATACAGATAGAAAGGTCCTAATAGTAAATTCAACCACTAGAGCCTTTTTATCTCTAGGACATTAATTTCATAGAGCCCATCAACCCCATGTCCAATGGAAAGACATACATCATCGTAGTAGTTGACTATTATACCAAATGGGTTGAAGCTGCTACTATCATTGATTGTTCATCCTCTATGATAGCATGGTTTGTACAACAAAATGTGGTAAACAATTTTGATATGCCAAGGGAATTTATTTCTAAAATGGAACACATTTTACAAATGTAACTTTTCAGAGACTACTGCAATGCTTGGGGGTAGAACACTAACTAACAACTTCATACCATCCCCAAGCTAATAGTTAAGCAAAAGTCACTAATAAGGAAATAACTATAATACTAACCCATACGATTAGTAAATATATGAAGGACTAGAGTACAAAACTCAATGATGCTCTATGGGCTTATTGGTCTACTTGAAAACTTTCTATCAATTATTCTCCTTATGAGTTAGTGTACTGAAAGATACCAACTCTTCCAATTCAAGTAGATCTCCGTACACTTTCAATGGCTTGTGAACTTAACCTTAATTTGAATCTAACATAAAAAAAATGATTAATGACATTTAATGTACTAGACGAAAACTAATTAGTAGCCCTATCCATGAATGAAGTGCACAAGGCACACACCAAACAATGCCATGAATTAAGAATAAAAAAATCTAAATTCCAACTAAGAGATAAGGTTTTTTATTAGAATCCCATACATGTACCACAATGCACAAAATTCTAAACACTATGGAAAGGACCTTATATTATTCATGCAACTTTTCCATCTAGGGCCATGATAATTTACTACCCTTCTAGCCTAGACAAGTGATTACTAGTGAACATCCAATAGGTAAAACCTTTTCTCAAACCAAGGATAAATAATAACATGAACACCTCAAATGATGAATAGGTACATTAAATATTTTGTATATCCTTCCAACTCAATCGTGGGTGAGATGGCCATTCATGTTAAGATTTTGTAACGACTACTCAATTTTTCAAATTTTTTGTTTTACATCATTATTTATACATTTTGTAATTTTCTTGAATATTTTTCAACTCATTTTATATATTTTTTATTTTTTACTTTTACTTGTCATTTTATTAATTGTTATTCAACAAGAATCTTGCACTTTTTCCCATAGTTACTACTATTGGAAGTTCATCTAAAACTATACTTAATGTTTGGATTGATTATTCAATGACTAAATTTCATTTTTATGATTATGACAGTAATTAATTGAGCATTAATTTTCTAATGCTATGAAGCATTGAATCCACATCATCCACATATTCCACTCAATTCTATGGGATTTTTCCATCTTGGAATCATGAGAACCTTTCCTAATTACAACTTATAAAGAATCAATGACCTTGATACTAAGAAACTTATAATGAACCAAGTGGAATGGACAAAGGGTATGGCTTCAAGGGGATTTATCACCATCTATTCCCAGCTACTTCTTGAGTTTTATGGATATTCTCACTAGTCTCTCACCACTCCTACTATCGAACAATAACAAGAAGCATGTCTTCGCATGGTGTGGTTCCCATGATAGAAAAACATGGGAATTCAAAGCACATCCCCTACACATAATAATGGACCACAAGCACTAGTTATGGGGCTAGAAAGACATGTTACCCATGCCTGAAGGCAACCCTTTAACTAAGGTCCTTCCTATCTTGCTACTTCATTTTTCTTCTCTAGTTCGAGTGGTGGTTGATTGTTAAACCCCAAAATTAGTAGTTTTTAAATCTTAATTACATATTGTTAATCATTTAATTAGTGTATAATAAATATTTATTTTAATTTATTTTAGTTTATTATAGTGATGAGTATTATTTTATTATTATTATATTATTATTAGTTTATTAGTTTCTATGTACTAAAGACTCGACCAAAGATGCAGGTTTTGTTGATGGGTAGCCATGTGATGGCAATTAAAGAATCCAATTCCTTGATCTATACTAGTATTATGTTTTCTAATTTCTGGTTTTGTTTTTGTAGTAGTAACAAGAATGCATATTGAGGATTTATGGCAATAATGAAACTGCAACTTGGATGTTGGTGTTGCAATTGGATGTTACGTGGGTAATGAGGCATGGTTCCTAGCTGTTACCTATGTGTGGGTGGTGGGAGCTGTGTGTTTATTTGCCACATGATGGAAATCAACATTATAGTGAATGTTACCTACATGGGTGATGGCAGTGGACATTACAATGGATGTTACGCATGGGTAGTAACTGCCATGGCCATTACACATAGGTGGTGGCTCCTCATGTGCCAAATCAGTCCATATAAATTCCCTTGGTAGATGCAACAAAAGGAGGGATATAAAATAGAAAAAAGGATTAAAGAAATAGAAAGAGGATACTATTGAGAAAACCACACTAGATTAGAATTTTTATTTGTGCACAAAATTGTGAAGGAAGAGTGTTGATACTTTGTGGCAATTAACAACCAACAATGTTTTAAGATTATAAAGTTGTTGCACTATGGAGACAATAGAGCTGGGTCACAAATTAGGTGACGTCTCCTTTTTAATCTTCCTTATTTTTCATAAATTTATTTAAATTCAATTTGGTTTAATTGATTGTATTCATCTTTAAACTTAATGTTAAAATTTAAGGTGTATATTATTTATTTTACTTATGGGTAATAGCCATAAATGTGGTATTCTCAATTGTATCTAAATCTAATCATTGGTTTCATGTCTTGATGATCTTTTGACTTTAAAGGATTCCTCCATGTGATACAACTCATGGGTCAGTCACAGACAATGTGACAATTTCTACAACAAAAGAAACAAAGATAAAGATTAAAGGTATCTAACACTAAATTTTTCCTGGCTCTTCAATTTGGCACCATTGCCAGGGAGGTCGACAAAGGTAATCATCATCAAGGGTTCTATATGTTTTAATTTCATTTTGTAATTTCATATTCCAAGTACATTTTATTTTATTTTTTTATTATATTTAAGTAATTTGAGAAATTATTTCTTTTACTTGTTTTTCTCACCTCAAAAAATCCAAAAATAAGGAAAAATCTCAAGAATCATTTCCTCTTATCTTACAACTAGTTGAAACTATTAAAGCTACAATAGTATAAGTTATTAAATGAGTTTGTAAATTTTTAGGTATTGTAGCCCTAAATGTGCCAACAAAGAATGTTCTTGTTAAATGAAACCAACAAAGAAACCAAAGAAACTAACACGAATTCAATCTTCTAGGAGCACTCTTAGCCTTTATAAACATACAAAAGTCACTCAAAAATAAGACCAAGAGGAACTAATACAATCAAGATCTAATTTTTCCTCTTTAACAACACAAAATATCAAAAATAAAAACACCATAATTTTTTCATATCTATTTATCCTCTATTTGATATTCCAACTACAACCATGAGTTTAACTACAGGGGTAGGATTTCAAAATCTAAGTACGACCCCAATATCAACTTATGTAACCATAATTGGAGGCATTACCCAACCAGTGAGTACTTTGAATTTACAAACTACACCACTTGTTTCTATTTCTATACCAAATCCTATAGTAACCTCTACTTACACAATGGGATCATCTTCACATCATACACCTCCCCCATTTTCCTTAGGTTCAATTCCTCTCTCCTTTGGTAGTTTGAGTTCCAGTGTTCCAATTGGTCAACCCTACCTAGGACAAATCCTTGGGGAGTTATTGAATCAAAGAACATCTATTATACCTCAGGGACCATTAGTTTTTCCACAAGGAAAAATGTAGAGGTTAAAAATATTCATTTATTACCTATCTTTAAAGGAACAAATGATGAGGATCTGATTACCCACATAAGATAATTTGAAACAACATTAGCCATGTTAGAACTTTAGAGTGGGGATAGAACTAAGATGATTACCTTTAAATCAACCTTAAAGGACAAAGCTAATTTTTTGGCTACAAACCCTTAGAACAAAAATTAGTTTATGGGATGAATTTAAGAAGGCTTTTCTATACAGATTTGTTTCTAATTATAGGTTGTGTTCATTAAGGAAGTAATTAATGAGTTTTATGCAACAAGATTATGCTTAAAAAATCTAAACCATGGATTCCCATGCCATCAATTAATTCAAATCTTTGTAAAAGGCATATTACCTTTGAGAAAACATGTTTTTTCATCAACTCTAACATTGGGGCCTTGATCTTGGGGTTAGGATGTGATGTCAGGTATCCAACATTAGATCCAGGATGTGATGTCAGATATCCAATGTTGCAAGGTATATGCTAGCCTATAAATATAGCACTTGGGCTTACAATTTTAAGCTAGTTTTGCATTAGTTTTTCATAGTTTTTTCAATAGAGTAGCTAAACTCTTGCAGTTTTATTTTGTTATCTTATAGAATAGTCAATGAGTGCCCGTAGAGTGCATCTGAGTTAGTTGTACAAAGTCTTATTCAATTGGCAATGTACCTAAACATACTCCATGAATGGCAATAAGATTGAGATTGATTCTTATTCATTGTAGCACTTTGACTTAGATTAGATTTACTTTCCATGCAATTCACTTTTCATGTACTTAGTTAATATTTACATTTTCATGCATGTTAATTAATTAAGCACATAAGTACAATCGCTTCAAGTATGTGTATGACTCTTGGTAATCCCAGCAATGCTTAATGTTTGGTAACCTAGCAACGTTATATGTGTTTAAGATGTCCATGAAAAGTTGGATTGGATACTTATGTTAGCGTAGTTGATTATTAATTAGTAATTAGATTACTTGAATTGATTATAAATTGAGTTTCAACCTATTGTTAATCATAGAACAATAAAATATAAAATAATAAAAATCATATGCCTCACTCTAGACTAAACCATACGTGACAAAGCTACCACTAGTCTAAGTGGGAAGACAATGAACTATGATGAAGGCATAATGATTTAGATGCCATAACTAGTCCCATCCATGGAATTTGACTGGATTGTGCATGAATTCTTATGATTTGTATGGTTGGGCATAAGGGTACCTCGTCGCTCATCATTGGCACCGTTGCTAAGGATAATGCTAGTTATCCAGATTAGTTATATTATACACGATTGTTGTAAAGGTATTAACAATCTATCTTTTAGAAAACATTAATATTTTAAGTCACACACACAATCAGAAAAAACCATGTCTTCTTCACACATGATCCATAATGCATCGTATGATGAGAACACTTGTAGGAGAAATGATAAGATATATACTGAAGAAAATTAGAGTGAAAAACCTCAAACAAGTGTTTCGTATGCTCATTTAGAGCCTTACTACACCCAAAGACTACATTCAACTAGTGCAGTTAATCCTAGAAGATATGGAGAAAGTCCTAGAACAAGGAGGGCCTCAAGGCCTAGGACCTACTCTAAACTTAGAAAAGATAAACCAAGGGACCATGGGGAGAACTATAGAAGCCATGGAAATTCTCCCAATTCCTTATCTTCCTCTTCCTCTTCAACGTCTAGTTCTAATGAAGATGAACATAGTATAGAGATAGAGCTACATTATGGGGTCAAGATAAAGATAGAAATCGAACCCATAGGAAAAATCAAGGACATCACAATGAGCATAGACAAGATTGTCATAATCAAATAAATAGAAATAGAAATTTTCATTACAACATGTTTGATGATGATGAACCCTTATTGGCTACTAAGAGCCTGATGCAGATCATAGAGGCAATTAAGATACCTCACAAGCATTGCAAGGAAAGTTTCCTACCTAGGCTCAATATTAATAATATCCCTAAGTACATGGAAGGCTATGATTCTAATCCACAACATCATCTACAAGCCTTCCATGAGGCCTATGCCTTATACAACATTGAAAGTGGATGGCAAAACCTTAAGCCCTTTCCTAGGACACTAATCAACAAATTTGAAAGTTGGTATAGATTATTGGAACCAAGTTCCATTCACTATTGGTCCATAATGTTGGAACCTTTCAATGAAAAATACAAAACCTATGCGAGAGTGTCCAACCTAAGAAAACAAATCCAAGAGTGGAAGTAAGAAAATCATGAACCCTTGGATGTGGCCTTGGAAAGATACTATTCGCTACTACATAGATGCCCAGGCCATGATTTCTCTGAGGAAAGGCAACTTTTCCACATCATAGATAGGCTTTGTAAGGAAACAAGGGAGATCCTTGGGATGTATGTTCCAAGTTAATTATACGATCTATGAACCCATTAGATCAAAGAGTTAATCAAGCATGTGGAAAAAGAAGAAGGAGAGCTATGTAGATGAGAGAATGTAGAGGAAAATAACTTAGACCCAACTCTACAAAAGAAAAGCATCCATATCTATGATAAGGAAAAACAGGCAGGTCTCGACAAGGTGACTTTGCAACAGACCTTGCCAATACAAAATTCTATCATTGAGATTAAAGAAAAGTTGGATAAGATGTCGAATCAATCAATGAGAAAAGTAAAACTTGCAAAGAAATCATAGAGAAGAAAGTAGCACAAAACGAATCAAGTGATCACAACAAAAGGAGAAAAAAGAACCAAGAAATAATTAGGATCACTTTTTGGCAAGAAGGGAAAATGGTCATAGAAGAAGAGGCTATAGACTCAATCACTAAAGATGATGGTGGATGTGACATTTTCCTATATGACCATTTAAAGGACCATTGCCTAGTCTGGTTGCATCTACATGAGTATTGGGCAGGGGCATTAAATCCAAAGTTTGTATAGAAGTGCATGCCCAAGATATTTCCTTTTCCATGTAGTAATTTTAGACAACCCCAAAACCAACCGTACTATTTTGGGGGAACTTATTACCAGCCTCAACACTGGCATCAACCATAGTGGCAACAACCACAGTGATGACGGAGACCAGCACCAAACCAACCCTACCCTTACTGCCAGCTGAACCCATATGGATATTATGTTCAACAATATGTTTCCTCAACTAGTTCTACTTCCTCTACCTCAAATCACTACTACCACTCCCAAATATTAACATCCCACAACATCTTATATGAGGTCACCATTACACACCTCTCATCCTTTAGCATATCCTCAATATTTTCATACTCACATGTCACCGTTAGTGACACAGGATGGTTCGACATCACAATATCAATAAATAGATGCCACTTCTGCTACAAATGTCCATAGACATGCTGATACCAGTGGGCCTCAACCACAACATAGAAAACGTCCCTTCTGGAGAAAAGGCCATAAGCTGAAGCAAACCACACATGGACCCACCACATCATCGAAGCTAGCAAAATGCCAATATGGTGCAATTCCTTCCTTTTCACAACCAACATCCTTTAACCCTATGCAAAAGCCAACAACCATCACCACTCCAACACAAGACATAAACATTAAATGTATTGCTATGGAAAGATAGTAGAATCTTGCATCACTGCTAATAGTAAAGGGTGCAACTATGGGTCTGAAATTTAAAATATTAACACAACCCACAATAAAGCTAAGGAATAAGTTTGTGAACAAAGACCAATCTATGTAGTAGCCACTAAACTAGAAGACACCCAGTGGCTTGAAAATGAGATTTTAAGATTGTTTTATAGATGCATGGAGATAATGGATCTTCTTATTCGTTTTAGACTTAAGAAAATGGATCAAATAAAGGACTTACATGCATATATCTTACAAAACTAATAAGTATTTTTCAACTATTGTTTGTTTTATAATTTTTTATCATTTTCCTATTTTTTCCAAAATTTTCTGATTCTTCATATGTTTTCCATTCCTTAATATTTTTCTTTTCTTGAATCATTCTCTTTTTTCCTTATGAATGTATTTTTATGTTTTTGTTAATAATATTGCCAAGTCATGATGTAGAAGTTAATGCTATGTGTTTGGTTTTTTATGTTATGCTATCAAGATGATTGGGTAAGTAATTGTGTAAAGCAGTGAGACCACCTCATCCATCCCTCCAGTTCTCTGAATAATAGGTATTTTTCATGGTAATAATTTTGTTCTTCTTTTAGGAAGCTGATGAGTGGCGAGGTACCCCTACACTCAACCATACGAAACGAGCGTCGCACGCACGATCCGGTCGAACTCCGCAGATGGACTAGTTGTGGTATCTAGATAGTTAGCCTTAGGTC
>MNCI01006310.1:0-20485 GCA_015680685.1 Gnetum montanum
GCTAGAGCTAAACAGTGCATGCATGTTGTCCATTCATTGTCTTCCAAGTCCCACTTGTGGAATTGTATAGTTAAGTGTGACTAAGGTTTAAGATTTTTATTATTTTGTGTTTTATCAATTTACTCACCTAGAACAAGAATGAGAGTGAGAGTGATTAAGTGCTAAGAAAACTATGATCTAATCTAACCTAACACAAGTAACCATTCCCACTTCTTGGACNTCTATCAAGTGTCACACATATGTTCGAATGGTTTGTGCTTGTGTATTTTAATGAGTTTCTTGATTAATCAAAATTAATTGATGCATGAATAACATTAATATAAATTGCATGAAATCACAATATATAAATGCATAAGAAAGAAAGTCTCAAGTGCTGCAAGGATGAATCAAAGAGTTTGTCTTTATTGCTGACACAATGATTTGTTTAGGTACATCAATGCTTGAATAAAGATCCGTTCACACTTAGACCTCCTGCTGTGGGCACTTGGAAAATATTCTAACTCTTAAATGAACAAACTGTAAGAGTTTTGCTACCTAACTATCAAAAACCACTCTCAATCATGTGCCTAGGGGCTATATTTAGAGACCTGAGAGTAACCCTGCGATATCATATTTATGATATCACATCTTGAGCCATGATATTGCGTACCCAATATTGTGTACATGATATCATGGCCACTCCAATATTGGAGTGTATGAAAAACATGATTTATCATATCCCCCATGACTGAATGAAAACTCATCCTCGAGTACAAAAGAAGAGGAACAAGTCCTTTATAAAATATACTAGAAGGTGCGGACTATTTGATTGACATGTAAAGTGACACAAAGAAAATAGAAAAATACATAAGTGCTTGAGCATACCATATTACAATTGTGTACAAAAATGGGTGTTCATGATAACAAGAAAGAACACCCTCAAATCTAATAAAAATCCAACTCCTCTTGGCAATAGAAGAAAGAGGGAGAGGCAAAAAAGATCCAGCGGTCATGGACAATCTCCCATGAGTGATGTTGTTGCATCCTCCTTAGTGAAGATAGTCTCACTTCTAGTTCATGCTTCCCATTGTAATCACAACAAAATCAAGGATTAGTATATAAAGTGTAACATATAGCAGCTGAATACCTTGTCTCATCAGTGATCTTATTTAGCCAAGTTGTGATTGTGATAGATTGGTTACTTGATAGTGTTAGTGGGAAGATTGATGAATGGGTTAAGTAAGAGAAGTGGTCCATAAAGTTTAGAAAAATCTTAACACAAGGAATACTGGAAAAAGGGTATTCACAATAATAAAAAGGAGTTCACTAAAAATAGTTGTGAAGGTGTGCAAAATTGGATGGCATTGATGGGGTAAATAAAAAGAATTTGATTGTAACAATGTCTAAGGGTAAAAAACTTAACTTAACACAACCAAAAGATATGCAAGTGGGTTCTCCCCAAAGTAGGCATAGGCCTTTTATGCCCTTACATAACTTCAAACCAAGGAGTCTGTGGGCACCATGGATGATTAATGGTTATGGAAAGTTAAGTACAAAAACCTAGAAGTAATTGATTGAGAAAATTAACACATCAAACCAGAACATTGAATCAAAACATGAAACTAATAGTGAGGGGAGGCATGAAAAGCATAGATGGATGAGAGAGAGAATGGAATGGAGTTCCTAATTATGGTCACATAAATTCCCTTGTGGAGTTTGTGATTAAATGACTCGGTAGGATCCATCCTCAGTTTAGACCAAAACCAACAACTTTCAGTGACTTTGCATCAACATTCTAAGGCTAGTCCATCCCTTGAGATACAAGAATGCTCTCACAAAACAACCATCATTCCAAATTGGAGAGAAAGTAGGAAGTAAGAAAGGGCCTTAGTTATAGGAGACAAGAAAAGTCCCATAACCAATGCTTGTAGCCCTTTTATTTGGTTTAAGAGGTGTTCTTTGAATTCTCATTTTTTTTAATGAGAACCACACCATGCAAATAATCATGAATTTTTGCATTTATTTTGTCCAAGGGGTGTGCTTTGAATCCTCATCTCTTTTTTTTTTGATGAGGACCACACCATGAAAGGACTTATTGGACTTCCTATTGTGGAATGACATAGAACAACGAGAAGCTCACAAGAACACCCCCGCACATAGGAAAATGAAAAAGCATGAAGAATACTATATCCCTTTGAAGCCACACCTTGTCCAAACCTTTGATTCTTTCCCAATTCTAGAAACTACACAAGTCACCAATTTACTAAAGTTGCATTAATGAAAAAGGGATTGCATGTTTTCAAAAGAAGGAAAATCATAGAGTATGTGGATGAGTGGATGATGTGGACTCATTGCCTGTTACATGAAAAGAAACCATGTCCCAGTTGTTAGGAATGACATTCAAAGTTAGAAACTAGACATCAACAATCAAATTACAAATGAAACATACCATCATCAAGTAGCACATTACCATTGTACCTGATACCTTATTAGTAAAAAGAGTAGAGAAACACATCAAACACAAGAAAATATAAAAGAAAGTAAAAGATTACGAAATAAATATCAAATATATTAATGATGTTGTAAAACAAAAACTTAGAAAATATTAATAACTTGAAAAACAAAAAATATGTAAAAAAAAAATATGTAAAACAAAGAATATGAAAACAAAAAGTTGTAAAACCAAAAATGTGTAAAATAAAAAGGTCAAAAGACTAAGGAGCCACGTAAAGTGTTATTATGGGTGGCCATCTCCCCCATAACTAAGTTGGAAGGGAGAGATCTGAAAGATTGAGTGTGGTTATCCATCTAGCAAGGTGTTTGTTGAGTTGGTTGGCTTAGGCTCATGGAAAGGTTTCACTTGTTGGATGTTGACTAATTGTTTCTTGTTTGAGCTATAAAGTTTATAGATAATCATGAACCTAGATGGAAAAGTCTCATCAATAATGTAAGGTCGTTTCCACAACGTTTGAAATTTGGTTTGTTGGGGTATGTGTGCAGGATTCCAGTAGAGGAACTTGTCTCCTAGTTGAAACTTGACTATTCTTATTTTGAGGTCATGACATTTCTTGTTGAATGCCTTATTCATTTCATTGGATGACAAGGAAATTAATCAATTTTCATCTAGTAGGTTAAGTTTCATTAATCATTTTTTCTGTGCTAGACTTAGATTCAAGTTAAGGTCACAGGCTGTAAAGAGTGTATGGAGGTCAAATTGGATGGGTAGTGTTGGTAGTTTTCTGTACACGAGCTCATAGGGAGAATAACCTATAAGAAGCTTCCATGTGAAGTGATAGGCCCAAAGGGCATAATTTAATTTCATGCTCCAGTACATTGATATTTTCTAATGGTGCATGTTAGAATTTTTGTAATCTCTTGATTAGTAACCTCAGCTTGACCATTAGCTTAGGGGTGATATAGTGTTGTGAATTTGTGCTCAACCCCCAAGTGTTGCATAAGTTTTTGGAAAGTGGCACTTGTAAAATAAGTTTCATTATCAAAAATTAATGCATGAGGCACACTAAGCCTATTTATGACATTTTGTTGTATAAACCAAGTAGTAGTAGTGGATGTATAGTTGGCGACAATTATTGCTTCTGCCCACTTAGTGCAATAGTCAATTGTGACTATGATATATGCCTTTCTATTTGATAAAGGTGCAATGGGACCCATAAAGTGATGCCCCAAATAGCAAATGGCTCAAGAGGCTAAATCCATTGTTGTGACCCCTCCATTCGAGTTATCATTCTACTATCCCTTTGACAATGATCACAAGCACGGATGACTTGGTGTGCATCCCTAAAAATTGTTGGCCAATAATATCATGCCATGAGGATTTTTATGGCTATGCATCTCCTAGCATAATGGCTTCCAAAAGGGCCTTCCTGAGCATCCTAGAGAACATGTAGTTGATCCATGTTAGGAACACACCAGTGTACCAGGCCATCGGGATAGATGTTGTAAAGGTTTCCATTAATTTCCATGAAATGCTTGATCTGGTGAAGAAACTATTATTTCTTTTTGGTGTCCAACCCTTATGGTAGTTATTGCTTGAGCAGATAAGTGAGGATGGTGTCATACCATTTTGATTCATTGGGAATTTATGCATTAATAGCCCTTGCAAGAAGAGATTCATCAAGAACTGATCAAACAAGGGGCTTTCTTTCTTCACATTCTCCACACCTTTTTGATCTATCATCATGAGATCGAACTCTTGCAAAATCATAAGCCATTGTATGACACAGGGGCTCACCATTGGTTTATTCATTAGAAACTGAATGGTGCTATGATCTGTATGCATAAACACTTTATAGTTAAGCACATAGTGCTTGAACTTCTCTAATGTAAACACCACTACCATCAATTCCTTTTTTGTGGTGGTGTAGTTTAGCTATGCACCTACAATACTTTGGCTTGTGTAGTGAATGTAATATGGACATTTTTGATCATCCATCTACGTAAGCATTGCCCCAAAAGCATAATTTGATGCATTAGGCATCACATGAAATGGTTTGGACTAATTAGGTGCTTGTAGAATTGGGGTTTCAACAAGCTTCTGCTTTAGTTGCTGAAATGTTGTTTCACATATAGGGATCTAGATGAACGATGCATCCTTCTTTGTCAATTCCACCATTGGCTTGGTGATTTTGGAGAAATTATTGATGAAATGTTGGTAGTAGCCAATATGACCAAGGAATGACTACACTTCTTTAATTGTTTTGGGTTGATAGGTTATTCCTTTGATGACTCTTATTTTTTCAAGGTTCACTTCGATTCCTACTTTTGAGATACAGTGCCCCAAAATTGTGCTTTCCTGGACCATAAGATGGCTCTTTTTCCAATTGAGCCGGAGGTTTGTTTTGACACATATCCTCAATACTTGCTCAAGATAGTCTAGGGCTTTCTCGAACGTAGCTTTGTAGTTAGAAAAGTCATCCATGAATACTTCTACCCCACTACTGATTTGTTATTGGAAAATGTTCAGGACTAATCATTGAAATGTGGCTGAGGCATTACATAAATGGAATGGCATCTGACGGTAAGTAAAATTTCCCTAAGGACTTGTGAAAGTCATCTTCACCTAGTCCTATAGTGCAATTCAAATCTGATTATAGCCACTATAACCATCCAAAAAGTTGTAATAGGTATGCCCAGAAATCATGTCCAGCACTTGGTCGACAAAAGATAATGGAAAATGATCTTTGAAAGTTGCCATATTAAGTAGCTAGAGGTCGATGCACACCCATCATTTGCCTCCTTTCTTGGGCACAATCATGAGTAGACTAACCCACTCACTATCTGCAATAGGGTAGATGAATCCCATCTTGAGGAGTTGTTCAATATTTTCTTTGACAATTTGCTTTAATTTGGGATTCAAACACTGTTGTAGCTATCGTTTCAACTTGATGGTGGGATCAGTGTATATTTGGTGTTGGCATATTCTTGGATCTATTCCAGTGAGCTCAGAATATGACTTGGTAAAGGTTGCTAACCATTTTTCCACAACCTTCATCAAAATATTCTTTTGTTTTGTAGCAAGATTGGTATTAATAATAATCAGCCTTCCATTTTTCAAGAACACATACTCAATTCCTACTGGTAGTATCTTCAATTCAAGAGGCTCTTGTTTAAAATTGTCAGGAATATCCAACTCTTCCCAATTGACATCATCATTTTCTCCTTCAGATAGCTAGTGATAAACTTGCTTGAGTTCATCCATACTTGCAACATATTCATATATTAGGTCCTTAGTAGGTTCCATGCACAATGTACTACTCCTAGAATCAACTATCAGCCACTGGGTGCCTTCTTGTTTTGTGGCTGCTACATATAGAAATCTTTGGATTTCAGCTTCTAGAGCGCACTGTTTGCATGTAAAGATAGATGTTGTTCTAGTCATGACAATCTCAATGGTCCCTTCTATTATTCTGGTCCCATCAGTCACCTCCATCATGGTTATTTCCTCTATGGCCACAATCTGAGATAGAAGAAGAAGAAGATAATGATGATGAAGAGGAAGAGGAAGTAGAACTTGCTCTGCACTAACACCTATCACCCTTACTTTGATTCTCATGACCACAATCATGATTGTGACCTCCTTTTTTCAACTTATCATGACTTGCCTCTCTAAATGAATTTTTGTCATTGGATCTGTTTTGAGTAGAATCTAGATTATGAATTATGGATTGCACGTTCTAGTTGATGACCCCCTGAACAAAGTCAAAGAGAGGAGAATCACTAAAGAACTGGTCACCTCCATCTAATGGGCCAAGCAGAGGAGGAAAAGTGTTTGACCCCTTGTCCTTCATAAGTTCATGTTGGTGCTCCACCTGACAATCCCTTAACCTTTGTGCTTTAGTGGGATGACAATCCCTTGAATTGTGATCTTGCATTTCATACTCTCCATGAAGATGTTGAAGTCCATGTCGTGTGAGCATTAGCTGGAGCATTACTGGAATAGATTGATCACATGACAACACAATGTTGCCTTCCATGTTACACCACTGTAGCATTTCATCTTAATGCAAGATGAAGGTGAAGTTAGGTACATACTCATCAGGATGAGCATATACCACTCAATATTGCTATGGCACCTGGTTTGCCTTGGGTGGAGATGAGCTCCTATGAGAAGAAGACATTTTATGTTAATGAAATTATAGGTAGTGTGCAGTTAAGATTTAATTTAATTATAAGAATAATTTTTATGTTTTTAGAAGATTTGACTCTTAGGGTTTGAACAACGAGGTTACTAAGTTTCACTTGGTTTAGACAGCGCACATAGAACTAAAGTCCTTAGCAACGATGCCAATGATGAGCAGCGAGGTACCCCTACATCCAACCATACGAATCATAGGTGTTCACGTGCAATCTGGTCGAATTGCATAGACTTTAATTACCAAGTATGCTACAGCTAAACAATGCATGTGTGTTTGTCCATTCATTGTCTTCCCAATCCCACTTGTGGAATGCAATTTTATGGTTAAGTGTGATTGAGGCATAATATTTTTATTATTTTGTGTTTTATCAATTTACTTACCTAGAACAAGAATGCAAGTCAGAGTGACTAAGTGCTACAAAAAGTATGATCTAATCTAACCTAACACAAGTAACCATTCCCACTTCCCAAACACATCCTAAACTTTGTGTAAACATTGTTGGGTTATGAAATGCTAACCATTTCTAAGCTACCAAGTGTCACACATATGTTTGAAGGGGTTGTGCTTGTGTATTTTAATGAGTTGCTTGATTAATAAAAATTAATTACTACATGAATAACATTAATGTAAATTGCATGAAATCACAATATATAAATGCATAAGAAAGAAAGTCTCAAGTGCTGCAAGAATGAATTGAAGCATTCATCTTTATTGCCAACACAATGGTGTGTTTAGGTACATTAATGCTTGAATAAAGATCCATCACACCTGGACCTCCTGCTGCAGGCACTTGGAAAATATTCTAACTCTCAAATGAACAAACTGCTGCAGGCACTTGGAAAATATTCACTACTTGACTGCTAAAAACTACTCTCAATCATGTGCCTGAGGGTTGTATTTATAGACCTGGGAGTAACCCTGCAATATCAAATGTATGATATCACATCTTGGGCCACGATATCACATACCCGATATCGTGTACCTGATATTGTGGTCACTCCGATATCGAAGCATATGAAAAACATGATTTATTAGCTTCTAAATGATCTAACATCCTAATACTAGATGGAAACCCCATAGTGGATAATGGTAGAAATGATGACAATGAATATTAGTGTATGCCATTGCAAGTATGGGTCTCTTATGCTTATCAAAACCCTTAAATTTCTAACTTTACTTTTATGTTCCACTAGAATGAATAGTTCTAGTGGAGGGATTTGCAAGATAATATTATGTTACTATTTGATAAAGCATCTCTATCCATGCTTTAGGTAGCACTCTTGAGGTTTGGTCTTAACCATATTCTTAATGGCTATTCTATTAATAACATGTTTAAAACCTACAAACCAATAGAGGCATGGAATAAGTTAGATCATCCCTTACAGGTAAGAAATGAGTTTTACAAGAGAAAGTAAATAAATAACATTTCAAAGTTTGAAGAAGGCTATAATGTAGAGTTACAACATCACATGCAAGCCTTCCATGATGCCTATTCCTTATAGAACATTGAAAGTAAATAGTAGAAGCTCAAGCTATTCCATAGAACATTCATTAAGGAAGATGAAATTTGGTATAGATTATTAGAGCCTGATTCTATTTATCAATGGACTATAATGCTTGAGCTCTATAATAAGATGTATTATATCTACTTAATAGTTTATAATTTGAGAAAAAAATTGAAGGTTAAAAGTTAGGAAATTATGAATTTATTGATGTAGTCTTGGATAGATACTACTTCTTATTGCACCATTGCCTAGGCCATGACTTCTCTTAGAAGGAATAGGTATGTCATATCATAGATGGGCTAAGAAGTAAAACTAGAAAGATTCTTATGATTTATGCTTAAGAAAGATTATTAGAATCAAGGATCCATTTAATTCAATGACTAATAGATCAAGTAGTTAAAGAAGAGGAAGAACTTAGAAAGAGAGAGACTGTAAAAGAATATAAGAAAGATCCATCCCTTCAAAAGAGCGATGCTTATGCTTATAACATGTAAGAAGAAGAAACTCCCTTAGATGAAGTGGTTTAACAAAACACCTTGATAATATAGAAATCCATAAACGTTTAATAAGATGTGCGATACTAAGGATTAAAATTTGCATTTCCTTTGGAATTTGTAGAAAAATATACAAAGAAAGAAAGAGCTAGGGACTTAGATAAAGAAAGAAGACAAAAAAGAAGAAGAAGAAGAAGAAGAGATATAAATGGTCATATATCAATAAAAGAACAAAGCTACTATAGTATAGGAGGTTGCTAATTCCAATTTAGAGAAGGACAATGAATGTGAGATATGCCAATATGAACATTCAAAGGATAATTTTCTTGTCATGTCATACACAATCTCCTTAGCATAAGAAATAAGAGCATATGTTCTAAACCTCAAGTTCATGAAAACGTAGATGCTAGGAGGATTATTTCATTTACAAGATAATCATATATAGTCCTATTAGTATCAATACTATTCAAGTAAGATTCCTTCTCAACCTTAAGATAATAGTAATAGTAGTTGAAAGACCCACAATAATGGGGGAAGTTAGCACCCACCAATTGGACCCATATGGATACTATGTACATAAATATATGTTATCTAATGTTTTAGTAGCTCATGCCTCTACTTATTACTTTGATTCTTTTCAATATCATAGACCTACAACACCATGTACTAAATCACTATCATATGCCTTGTATTAGTCATTTAACTCTTTGCATTACTCTAATACTTCTCTTTCATTTGTGTCATCATTACCAATGCATGGTGAGTTTCCATCATAATCATCATACAAGAATTTAATCCATGGATTATGACATAGTCTATTGTGATGCTAATAGTTCATACAATAGAGCATTAGGCATGTTCACAACTCATCATTTGGTGTTCACAACTCATCATTTGGTATTGTTGCTAGTCTAATTAGTTAGCATCATACACAATTACCATTAAAATTTTATGATTTATCTTTTGAAGTATTTAATATTTCTTAAGATATACACACTAACTCTTGCACATCTAACAAACCACCACAAGATGAAAAAACCATGGTGGTTAATGATAGAAATGATGATAATAAAGATTAGTATGTAACACTACAAGTAAGGGTATCTTATGCTTACCAAAATCCATAATTCCTTGACTTCACTTTTATGTTCTATAAGAATAAAGAATCCTAGTGGAGGGATTGCAAGGTAATATTATGTTAATATCTAATAGAGTAGTTTCATCCATGCTTTAGGTATCACTCTTGAGGTCTAATCTTGGTCATCTTCTTTTTGGCTATCATATTAATAAGAACATGTTTAGATTACTCTAATTGACAAA
The DNA here is from genome assembly GCA_015680685.1 of Gnetum montanum. NCBI lineage: Eukaryota > Viridiplantae > Streptophyta > Gnetopsida > Gnetales > Gnetaceae > Gnetum > Gnetum montanum. The sequence goes on from MNCI01006310.1 coordinate 9,955, forward strand.
GGCTCAACATAATTTAGACCATCATATGAGGATAAGACATACATTTTACAAGGGTAAATGTGTAGTATCTCTGAAATTTCTATTAAAAAATGATGATAAATACAATCAAACTTGGAGGTTCCATCATCACTTGTTCAATTCTCATTCTTCTATCTTGGAGGTTATGCTCAACCTTAGAACACAATGCTAGAGGATATGGAAATATTTTAAAAAAAGAGGTCTTTAATGCCTAGAACCTCTAGTATATTATGAGTAGAAGAATAAGAGGAAAAGGGATGAAAAGTAAGTTAACATGATTTTCTTAGCTGACATCTTCATATTTTCTTAATCATCTAGCATTCATAAGAATGATCATGAATAAGGAGGTCGATCCATAAACATAAATTAAGACATACATCTTAATGAAAACCATAGGATAACTCCTAGTAGGTACAATGATCATAACCATAATGGAGATCATGAGAGAAGGCATCAAAGAGAGAGAAGAAAAGATCATCATGATAGGTCATTTAGGAATCATGGCTATAATGATGACTTTGACCTATTAGATGAAGATGATGAACTATTCTATACAATGTAAAGCATAATTCAACCATGATGTAGTGAGAATTTCTTCAACCATCAAAAAATAAGCTACATTAAGTAGTTATTTATGAACAACATTCCAAAGTTTGAAGAAGGCTATAATGTAGATCCACATCATTACTTACAAGCATTTCATGAATCCTTTGCCTTATGAAATATTGAAAGTAAATGATAAAATCTCAAGCTATTTCCAAGAGTACTTATCAAGAAAGTTGAAAGCTAGTATAATATATTGAAACTTGATTATATCCATTGGTAGAATAAATTGCTAATTTCTTTAATAAGAAGTAGGACACCTACTTAACAATGTCTAATATAATAATGTAAATTTAAGAATGAAAGTAAGGGTATCATGAATTCATTGATGTAATCTTAAATAGATATTGCTTCTTGGTGTACTAATTTCCAAGCCATGGCTTCTCTCAAAATGAAAACTTGTATCATATGATAGATGGGCTAATAAATAAAACCAAAGAGATCCTTGGGATCTATGATCAAGGAAGCTTATCAAAATTGAGGATTATTTAAATACAAAGGCTAATAGATTATCTAGCCAAAGAAGAGGAAGAACATAAAATAAGAGAAATTGTATGTACAAGAGTATAAAGGGACTCATCCCTTCAAAGAGGAATGCTTGTACCTATGACATGCAATAAGAATAGGTCCCTTAGGTGAATTAGTTTAGTAAAATACCTTGCCAATGTATAAATCCATCATGGAAATCACATAAAAGGTTGATAAGATGTAGGATACTATGGATGAAAAATATGCACCTACTTTAAAAATTATAGAGCAATGTAACAATTAAGCAAGAACCAAGGATCAAGATAAAAGGAATAAGAAAGAAAAAGAGATAGAAGGACACATACCAGAAATAGAAAAATGTCATTATAGTGGAGAGGATTGTTGTTTCCAATTTAAAAGAGGATGATGAATGTAACATATGCAAGTATGAACATCCAAAGGCTGTTTATTATGTCATTTCATATATGATTTTCTTAGTATAGGAATCTAGAGCAAATGCTATAAACCCCAAGTTCATGAAGTAGTAAATGATAAGAAGATTTCATTATCTTCAAGGTAATTACAAATAGCCATATTAATACCAATATTATCTAAGTGGAGCTCCTTCTCAATCTCAAGATCAAGATCAATAATGCTATGGAAAAAACCATAATAATGGAAGATTTCATCACGAAGATAGTGGTATTCCTTTTACTAATTGGACCCTTATGGATACTATGTTTAGAAACCCATTTTATCCAATGATATAGTAGTTGATATCCTTGCATAATGCTATTGTTCTTCTAAATATCATAAACCTGCAATGCCATGTGATAAATCCATCCTAAACCTCTCATTAGTCCTCCTAATCTTTGTAATTTTTTTGTATGTTGCTTCTACTTGTGTTACCACTACTAATTCAAAGCAAATTGCACCAAAGTTGCAATAAAAGAATGCAATTTGTGATGTTTACAGTCAAGTAAATGATAGTGCTAGTAGCTTAGAGTGTAAGCCTATAAAAAGTAACTTCTTTAGGATGGTTGCCATGCTTATTAATGAAGATAGTAGACCTACTAGCCCACCTAAACTAATGCAAGAATTCTAAGTCATAGCTTAAATACTCACATAATTTTCTCTCAATCTCATAACAGAACTCATAATGATCATAGCCTAAGAGCCTATCTTTAAAAATGCAATGCTCACACAAGCTATACCTAATTAGATGAAAGAGAGAGATCTTCCAAGAAGGAGAATGCATTTAGAAAGATCCTTGATTTATTTTTAGATTATAGAAAATTTTTCATGCAAGGCTCATCTCTAGTAAATTAGGCTAGAGCTTATAGATTAGTTAATCACTATTTTATTAGGATAGGTGGATGATGTGATAACTACCATTAGTGGATGTCCCTATTGTATAGATTTTATTATAATCCATGTGGAAAATAGCAAGGGTGAATTCTCTATCACTATGAAAAGAGTTAGCATTTAGAATCTCTCCTTGGAGATTGGTAAGGAGAATAAACATGACATCATAGAGAAGAAGCAAGTTCCATGCATCACATACAATAATAAGATGTGTAATTGAATATGAAAAATCTAAAGCATTAAAAAGATTATAATACTAACATATAGTTACTATGTAGAGTAAGTGTGTGTAAAGAAATGCATATAAAAAACAATTACTAAATAAGAATACAATCAGTGGATAACAATAGAAGTAGACTACAAATAAAAAATGTGCATGAAAATAGTTGAAAGAGTTACCTATTCTTACATTAAAAAACTAGATGAGATGGAAGGGATTAGATAAAAAATTTCCCAATTAGGCCTTATACAAGAAGAAGAAATTGATTTTGGGAGTTGAAAGTTCTAGAAGAATTAATGCTAAAATCTATTAAACTGGAAACATTATTGAAATCTTCTGGATATCTATTCCTAAAACATGATAATTCAAAAATAATTAATGCTAAGCTAATAAAGGAGCAAAAAAATTATTGAAGATGATCAACAAAAGGACAACAATATTTTTGTGGTTATATAATGAAATCACATACATTGATCTATGTATATGCCAATATTGCATATACATAGATCCTATAATGAATTTTGGGCACTGACCCCAACATAGGTTGAATTCCAAGCTTAGTAAGATTCCCAAGTAAGAAATTGAAATATTTCTTAACTTGGGATTCATTTATTCTATTGTGGATAGTAAATGAATTCTTCCACTTTTTATTATAGCCCACATGGAAGGCAAATTGTGCATTTGCATATAATTCAATATATTGAACAAAAAAATCATTAGGGATCATTTTGTTGAAGACATTTTGGCCATTAATAGAACAAAAATTAGATTTGATGAAATTAATGTTTAATGTAAAAATCAAATCAAGCCATGATGTGCAACATTATGGGCTAGTTAAGTTTTACATGAAAAACAAGGCAGAAGAAAGTAAGCTAAATGTTGTTTGTAAAATTTAGGTTGAAAGGGTTATGGGTTCAAGTTTCAACAAAAGCTTTAATGACCAATTTATAATGATAACATCGATACAGTTCTACTTCAAAAGAAAGGTTGTAGGTTCAAGTTTCAATGGAATAAAAGGTTTTAGGCCAAAATAATCTCATTTTATGAATTGGAGAAAGAAATGATTGGTCAAGATAAATTAGAAGTTAAATGGGCATATTGGCCAATAGGAAGATCAAAATATAAATTATACTTCATCTTTTTCATAGGGTAGGAAGAGTTGATTCTATCCTAATATGAAGCATCAAAAATTAGTTATCTCATACTCTATATTGGCTTTAAATTCTCAAGTTTGAATCTTAGTTCAAATCAAAAACTTTTATATGAGCAACATATGGGATTGAAGTTTTATTTTATGGTTTAGAATCCTGTAGGCAATGACATCTTACATCAAGGTTTCCTTTTCTTGATTAGTAGATTAAGGAAAAAGGCATGTTCAAATTAAGTAATGGCTATAACGTTTATGAAAAAAATGGAAATGTCTAAGTGGATTTTTTCTTATTAGAAAACTCAAATTGGAGAAACGTGATAACTAGGCTAGAACCTATTTTCTTGATTTTGGCCATAGGGGAATCCAAACTAGAGAAAACCAACCTTTCCCCACTTCCAAATTGGCCAAGATCCATTTTTTCCATTTCGGTTCTTTGAAAAGTCAAATTGGAGAAAAGTGTGATTGACCCATTTCATAACTTGTCTAGAACCTATTTTCCCTAATTAGGCTATGTGAGAATCCAAATTGGAGAAAATTGCACTTTCACAAACTAGCTACAACCAATTTTTCCATTTTGTTGTAAGATTTAAAAAGGAGAAAATACTTTTCATGCCCAATTTAGGGTAAATTTTTCCCCAATTCAAGCTTGAACTTGACCTAAAATATAGATCAAAAATAAAAAATGGTCATTATTCAACTTTAAAAAGGGGCCTAACCAATCCTCTCCAACACATTAAATGACAAAGGAATGGTTGTTCGATAGAGATCTGCAAGATTTTAAAATTAAATGGCCTAGTCAAAGGAATTAAGATTGAAGTATAATGATAGAAGGATTTAAATGAACAAATATATAGGTCATTTGAGACATATTGCATTTTGAATCATTCTTAAAGACTTATGAGGCTTAGTACTTATTGACATTGCACACATAGCTTTTGAAAGAGCTTCTAGCAAACTTAACAAGAATCACACAAAGTGGTAAGAATAGGGAGCAAATCCTAAAATTCATTTACAATCCAAGCAGTTAACAAGGCTAGACATTCATCATGCTAAAGAAATATATCATAATGAAAGAAGAAACTAACCTATTATTCCAAGATATACCTATTCAAAGCCTCACAAAATATTTATAGAAATTCAATTTGTTTATTTTTCAGCTACGTAAATGAACCAAATCAAATGAATATTTGAAGCTTTAGGATCCAGAAAAAGAGGATCCATAGCCACTCTTTTACCATGATGAAAATCATAACTATGCCCAAGAGTTCCATATAAAAGATTTTAGTGACGAATAAGAATCAAGGAATTTTTATCAGCGGACAACCTTACACAAAATTGGCTTTATACCTAGGGCCAATTTGATTAGGGATGTTATTAATTGGATATCCTATGAAACAAAGTTCACTAAGAATTATTTGAAGTTCAAGGTAAGGCTAGAATAAGTAATTGACCTTAGTCCTAAAAGAAGCTATGAATTGTATGGTGTCCCTCTCCCTAGCTATTTGGAATAGGACACCCATAATGAAAATGCCATAGTAATTGTAGAAAACCTAACTGTTGGCACATTTTGGCCATTTCAAGAACAGGTTGGCATGATAAAATTGATTAAAGGATTTTGGAAAGAAAAATGCACGAAGCCCTAGGTAAATCTAGGGCAAATATTTCAGGCTGTTAGAATCCTAAACCACAATTATCATTTGCTCTTGGAAACTGCAAAAGAAAGATAAGATCTCCTTTAATAATATGTAGTATACAGAGAGTGGAGCCTTCGCATAAAAGGGAAAAAACACAATAGGGTTTCTAGCTTGTATTTGACATAGCACCAGGGCATGGTAGAGAAATAAACTCTAAGAAAAATGTAGTGTGTAATCGCAGCTGACGAAAATCATAAATCATGGTAGAGAAGGGCATCCTACTAAGAATATGGTCCCAGAAATTCAGTGAACATAGAGCACACATGGAGGTCTCGCAGTGAATCGGCATTTACAGCTACATTTTACAAGAAAACATTAATCATGTCTCCAGTCTCTCCAAAAATTCAAACAAGATCAATCATGGCCTGCAACTTGAGCAAACCTCTATGGTTGGAAATTATGACAGCAATGCTATGTGCAGCCATTTTCACTAGACACAAAAAATAGAAATCATAGATACTCCAGTAGCACGCAGTATCGGGAAAATTTGGCCATGAACCAGAAAGAAGAGAAGGTGAATGAGCCTACTGGCTGCATTTCCACCTACGATTCCTATAAAAGAAGTAGATTCCCGTTGCCTTTGCAGGCTCCCACGATGCTTTCGAATCCTATGAGTATTATTTCTCATAAAAGAAACACCAACTATTGATGGTTAGTTTGGAAAGCTATCGACGTGTCAGGGCAAGGTCATTTTAGTTTTGATGCTTGCTCTGGCCGGAAAGGGTCTAAGAAAGTTGATATGCAATGATCGAGATAGACCTAACAACAGATCTGGATAAGATTTTGTATGGTGGAAAGAGCGAGAGAGCAGCGAAAGGTGGTGATGGATAAGGGTTACAAAAACCACAGTTTTTTATGGAATGCATGGCACATGGTGGCAGCAACTCGACGTAGAACACCACACAACAACATTACCAGACGCAGCGATAGGGCCTTGTTTTGCAGTGGTAGTTGATATATGTGGTTTTGGCTGAGATTGATACAGGGTGGAATAATTTGAGTGACGATACATAAAAATGGCACCAGGTTATGGTAGAGTTCCATGAGCCCAGATTTTAGCAGGAATTATTTCATTAAAGTTTTTGAATCAATATGAGGGGTCCCACCATTTATGTCAGAATTATTATTGGATATAATTGCTATTGCATAGCATTTCATTTTAATGCATTTTTCAGGTTTAAATCCTTCAACTTGCAGATGATTTGGATAGACAAGGGTTGGTGGTAGGCAGGGAACAAATCATGGGTCCCAAGCATAAAAAAGATGGACAAATATTACACACATACATATATATTTATATATCAACCCATCCATGTATGCATCAACTCCATGGTTACTATCTCTATTACTATGATTTAAATAATAAAAAAATATTATATTATTTAAAAAAGAAGAGAAAGTTATGGGACAGCTGTTCAAAGTCCCATATGAATTGAACACTTGTCAATTATGATCATGGTGGTTGCAACTACAAGATATTCATCACCTATAAACATTTAACCCTATGGTGAATATAGCCACTGGATACTTGGCTTCATTTTAAATTTCCTATAAATGTTGTAATTTCATGACAATTGTAGCCTCTCAATTGAAATGGTGGTTATAACCACTACAGAGGCCACTTGTCAACTACAACTTTTTTATCTCCATGGTGACCACTTGGCAACTGAATGGGCCACTTGGCAACTAAATGGGATGCTTGTCAACTGCAACTTTTTTATCTCTATGGTGGTTATAACCACGCATAATGTTCGTAACTTACATCACCTTCTCATGATGATTGTAACTACCTCGAGGTTACTATAAAAGGGCTTCAAGGGTAGGAAGGAGAAGAGTCTCGGAGGGGGGTCTCACTCTGGGTCTTGGTGGCTGGGGGGGAAGAGTTGTAAAGAAGACATTGTGAAAGATTGCTTGTAAGATGACTTGTTAAAGACAACATTTCAACCTCTTTGTCATAGTCCTATGAGTTATGCTTATTTTTTATTCTGTTTAAGTTGTTTAGCTAGTGGTTTAGATAGTATCATGCTTGGCAAGTAATTTTGGGATTTTTAGATTACTCTTATTGTTCTTGTTGCATGATAGAAAATTTCTATTAAAATTTTTCCATAGAAGAGCTTGTGTTTGAAAGCCTTAAGAGCATTTTAGTAGTAAATTTTATTATTGTGCAATGTATAAGAACCACTATTGAGATTGTTGTAAGAGAACCTCTGCATGTAGTCAAGCTGTTGAACGATTCAATAATCAAGAGGGTTCAGAAAATCTTTGGTATTTTGATAGGATTAGAATAGTTTCTTTTATCTTTAAAGTAAATCTCCGTGGTATTTCAATGATAAATTGTCAAGTCTTTTGAAGGTTCTATTGAATGCAATTTTTGACATCCATTATCTAGCCAAAATAAAGTCTAATACATGATAGTTTATGCAGCAATTTTTTGGGTAGCATAGTAGGATTTTCTTGAAGAAATTGCTTAGTTGAGCCTTGAAAGTTTGAACAATTCATAGTTATTGAATTTTGGATAACCCTATTATGAAGTGTTTACTTGTATCATTTTACCTTGTTTAAACATTTGAGATCTTTACACAAATCTGTTTTCTTTTTCTCTTCTTTCTATTTCCATTGAATCTCGCTCTATTTCTAGTCTTCTTGTGGAACTATCTCATTCTGTAGGGAAAATTAGAAGTAGATTCGTAGAGTTGTGCTGAAATGTTTTTGCAAAAATTTATTTGTTACAAGTAGGTATTATAAGGACCGCATAGACTAGGCAATTGAACAAAATAGGAACTCTCAAAAACTCACAGTAATTTGCAATGTTGGATGAATCTCTTTAAGATAAGTCATTTAGAGTTTTACACACAACCCAATCCTTTCATTTTTCACAACAACACACACACACATACTCACATTAACTACTGAGTCTATTTGGAGGTACCTGGGCGTTGGTGTTGCCAGAGACTAGCAAGCACCTAAATCTTGTTCAAGGACATTGGTTGGTGGTCGCGTCCCAAACGGTCACCAACAATTCTTTTGGAGCTAGAAGGAGGGCTAATAATTTAGCATCTAAGTTCATAAGCCTTATAATTTTATCACTTTAACCATTCTTTGTTACTATAAGAAATTAAATACTATTTTCAGTTCATGACCAAGAAGATTGATAGTTTGGAAAATTTAAAAGTTTCAAAAGATATTCTTGATTCTAAGACTGATTCTTCATCAGAAGAAGAACAAAAGAAATTTTTTGAATTGGGAACAAGTAGTGGAGTGAAAACTAGAAGATCACCCATTATATCTGGTTTATCGATTTATAAGAGAAGATCTAGAAAGTCTAAGAGTTCAACTATCCATAGGAATAGGATGGAAAATCCTTAGCAAAGAGTTACACTATTAGGATTTCAAAATTACAATGATATTCCTAAGGTAGTTTATAAATATTTTCCTGAGCCTTTCATTCCTAGAAAAGCTTATTTAGGTAAAGAATATATTCACATGTTTGAGTTAGCTTTAGCTCATGCAAATATTCAACATCAAAGTCAAGCTTGTAGGTTGTTTGTATCAAATTTAAAGGATATGGCTTAGATTTGGTATTCGAACTTATCAAATAATAGTATTACAAGTTGGGATAACATGAAGAATCTTTTCTTACCCTAGTTTGGTAATCAATTAGATTAATAACAACTATACTATGGGCTGATACAAGCTAAGCAAGGAGTTAAAGAGTCAATTAGAGATCTTAACATCAAGTTTCAATGAATTTGTGGACTCTTCCAAAGATAATATAGACCATCAGAAGAAATGCTTAAAGAAACGTATCTTAAGACTGTCAACCCAAACATTTCAATTTGGTTAAGGAGAACTCCAAACTTAACTACGCTAAATGACTACTTTAGTGAAGCTATACAGTTAGAAAAACAGTTGAACTTGAATCTTGAAGAAAATATTGCAATTCAAAAAAGAGAAGAAAGAGTTATGATTCCTATGTAATATTTTTGCTCAATTTAAAGCTTTTCCAGGTCCATCTCATGTTAAGATAGAGCAAGAACATGAAAGAGTAGAATGTGAAAAAGGAAAATTAATGAGAGATATGTCTAACAAAATAGTGAAGCTTGAAAAAGCCTTGGCAAGAGTTAATATCAAGGAAGAAAGAAAAAATAAAAAGCATAAACATCAAGACACTAAGTTAGCAGAAGATGAGGATGAAAGTGACCTAATTGTGTCCAAATTTCTTGATATTGAATTTGATAATGACTTATTTAGTGTTCATTATGCAAGTAAATCTTCTAGCAATGGATCTAGCGATACTTCTTCTCTATCAAGTTCTGAAGAAGATATGTCTTCAGATGAAGAATGTAATAATAATGAGGAAAATGGATATAGTCTCCAATCAAAAGAAATATTAACTACTTCTAGACCCCCAAATGTTATTACTAATCCATCTACTAAGACAAAAGCTTTTGAGCCAAATAGAAGAGATAAGAATAAAGGTAAAGACAATCAATTAGAGCAAAGCACTTCAAATCAGTATTTTAATAAATGGATAAAGAAACCAAACTTTATTGATGATGGAGAATCTGATTTGATTGAAGACCTTAAACATGTCAAGGCCAATATTAGCTTTTATCAGTTGCTTCAAATAGGAGATCCGTAAAGAAAGGCTTTAGAGTTCATTAAAAGTAAAAGGAGAGTTAGAGAATCAGAGTTAAGTTATGTGTCTAATAATGATGAGAAATTAAAGACCTTGTATGACAAGGAAGCTTCTCCTATCCTTTTGACAATGAAATTAAAGGATAAATACTTACACAATTGTTTGATTGATTCTAGAGCTACGTCTACTATAATGCCATTGTCTATATGTAAGAAACTCGGTTGGATTCTTGAAAAATCAAATAAAAAGATTGTTCAAGTGGATAAAAGTAGAGTGAAGATTGTGGGTCAATTACCAAATGTTCTAATGGAAATTGCTTCTGAACCCCATGTCAGAAGTAGAGTAACTATTTAAGTGGCAGATATACTAGATTC
>MNCI01006312.1:0-12325 GCA_015680685.1 Gnetum montanum
TTGGCTGAATCTCTTTAAAGTAAGTCATTTGTAGTTTACAGATAACACAATCATTTCATTTTTCACAACCGCACACCGCAACAACACACACACATACTCACATTAACTACTGAGTCTATTTGGAGGTATCTGGGCCTTCGTGTTGCCAGAGACCAGCAGACACCTAAATCCTGTTCGAGGACACTCGTTGGCGATCGCATCCCAAATGGTTGCCAACACATACTACAATGTATTTCCAATGAGATTTGAAGATGTTGAAGATGGTGTATTTGGCACTGACGCTAACATTGACACTAGCATTAGCATTTTTCTGAACTTGTTTAAAATCAATAAAATTGAAGTTAAAATGCTAGGGTATGATCTTGAATGGTCCTTAGAGACCTATGAAGACTAAAAAGATGTCTAATAAAGCTATTTTAGGACATTTTTTCTTGTGATATCCAAGGGAGATTAACTTGAAATCCATGTCACCTCCAACTCTTAGAAATATTTTGATTTTGTAGTTTTTTCCAAGGTCACCAAGGATGAGATCTATAAGCCAGATTATGAACTTAAATAATTTTTTGAGATCTTTAGAAGTTGAGAATATGCCTCATGGTGATGTATTTTAGGAGTTTGATGCTTAAACCTACATAGAATAATGTCAAGGTCACACTTAGTATTGATCCCTAATGAACCAAAAAAGTGAGTACAAATATAAACTCTTCTACATAGGAAAAGAAAATCATCAAAATGGAGTGGGTATTGATGAGTTATATAGTGGCATTTTGTAAGTCCATTATAAGCTCTAGACTTAAGAAATTTTTTACATGCCTTGTAATTGTAGTTCTAGCATGTTTAATTAAGGTTTGCATCTTCTAGCCATGCATCCTTACCTTCTATGTTATACTTCTAGGTCTTGTGGATGTTCTAGGTATGTTAGGATATTTTCAACTTTTTTTGCATATCCTAAGATCCTTTTGACATATTCCTTGGTGTTCTAGCTTTCATTTGAAAATGATGTCTTGGAGTAAATTAGGAGAATGTACTAATTTCCTTGCACTAGCGCATCTCCTATGTTAATGCACGGATGGTAATGCATCTCGTGCTTAGCTTGGTTTAGCTGACTTCGTCTATAATATGATTGTAATTATCTTGGATTGCATTGATAAGCCTCTATTGATACTTGGGTAGTGGAAAAACTCTACTATTACTTCATGAAAATTATAAATATGTAGGATTAGCTTTCATACATAAGTTTAATAACTTTATCATTATTTTGAACTTTTGACACCTAGTTTATATAAAGAGCTTCTTCTCCCATGGGTAAGTTAATTTTCTTTCTATTTTGTGTATGTGTTTTAAGTCATTGCTTTTACAAGTATGGTTAGACTTTGTTAGAGTGTTACCTTGCTTATGTAGCCTAGAATCATTTGGTCTATGTAGAGTCTAGTGTTTGCATAGTAAATAAAGCTCATGGTTTTCTTTTTATTCTATACCATTGATGTCTTAAAACATAAAACTCTAAAAATATTAATTTCCTTTTCATTACATTAAGTTATGATGATTCATCCTTGTCTAAGAAAGTCAGGAGTTAGGCCATTAAGGTTGTGACTAAGAGCCATTTATTACTTTCTATATGTGGTATTACACTTGTCCCATAAGGGATTGTGAATGTATGCCTTTTTTTAAGCATTTCACTTGTCCCCATGAGTTATTTCAATGCATGTATGTTTATTGTTATTTTATTATTATGTTCATAAATCTCATAATAATCATAAAATATACAGATTATAAATATTTTCTTAATGTTCCACCTTGGAAAAAATGTTTTCATTATATTATATGTATTATAATATCTTTTATATTTATTGAATGTAATGAAAAACATGAGTGTTCTTTGAAATCCATTCAACATCATCTTTAAAGCTTGTGATTGGATCACATGATGTTCCATATGATATGACTTCATTAGTCATGGTTGGTGGAACTCCTATCATTGGTTTCATTACTAGGTAAGATGCTAGTATATTGGATAGAAATAATTATACATTTTGATCTTAACATTTTTCAATTTTAGCATGTTTCTTTAGCATTGTGTGTAGGATTTTACCATGAATGATATGGTAGATAATGATTGAAGATCATTGAAAACCTTTGGCAGAGAAAATGTGAAAAAAAAATAGAGGGATTCTATCACAATTGAACACTTAGAGGGTGTGATCCTACCGTTTTTTTTTTTTTTTGGCTTATCACAAGATAAGCAAGACAGATGGTGTGATGCTCATAGGTAGTTCTCTAAGAAATTAGTTGAGGCTACATTACATGATCTCAAGAAGGCCTTGATCAACATTGGCCAAGATAATGATTACACATTTCATGTGTGTTGCAATTGAAAACCTTGATTGCTGGAATGGGAACCAAGGATCCTTGTTGCAAGTAGTTCTTCAACCTTGAACCTCTAGGGCCTTCATGATAAATATGGAATTTTGGGTACCCTAGCTAGTCCAGTAGATCAACTAGGGACTTGAGAGCGATACAAAAGGTAGAAATATGAATAGATTCAAATAATGCACAAATAATAAATTTTTCTTTGAACATAAAACATAAAAATTAAAAATTTATTGAGAAAAGAATAAAGAATAAGTTAGAGAAATGTGTACAAATGGTGCCTAGATGAGCAAAGAAGGGGTCCACTTGTACAAGAGTCAAAGCCTATTGAAGCCAAGATGATCTACTCCATGATCCTGATGCCAAACCAACCTTGATGCTATAAGACCTCCCTTCATTGTTGGAGCCTTGGATTTATAATTTGGAGGCCTCAATACTTCCATGTTGGGGTTTAGAAGAATGCAAGTATGGGAACTTGCAAAAGCTCTTAAGTGCTTGAAAATGCCCTAAGTGTTGAATTGTGGAAAATGGCTAAACTTTGGTGAGAATTTTCTTATCCAGAAAATGCTCCCTTTTGTTACAAAAAATGTTCAACATGGTCAAAAAAAATTTGGAACCAATTGCTCTTCCTTTTACTTAAAATTGCTAAACCCATAAATTGTGTTAGAGTTTGGATTTTATAGGGTCTTTGGACCATGAATGGAACTACAAATTGGCTATGATTGGGTTGCAAATTGGCTATGAAAAGGCTGAAAAATGGCTGAAAATTTGATGTAATTTTATTGCAAATTAGTTTCCAAATTTAGGTGAAATGGGTGCCCAAATTTTGGGGGTTACTAAAAATGGTAAGTTCTTCCCCCATGGTCATTTTGTTTACTAAAAATAGTAACTGGGACACCCTTTCCATGTTGGAGATGAATCTTCCATGCTGAGCTCTCCGCCATGGTTGTTGAAGTGGCCTAGTTAACGTTGAAGTGCATAACTTGATGAATTTTGCTTATTGTGGCTTCTACGCTAGGGGTTTGAATTTTATGCATTGGGGGGAAAGTTTCCAAGCTGTGGAGAAACTTTCTAGGCTGGGGGGAAAGTTTCCAAGTTCAGGGGAGAGGGGTGTAGGGGGAGACTTTCTAGTTTGGGGGAAAATTTTCCAAAATGTGCCTTTGGTATCCACGTTGAAGGAGGAAAAGTTTTCAAACCATCCATCCTTCCATGCTGAGGGTAGGTGAGATCTACTCCCTTGCATGTGTTTTCAGTGTAGAAAAATGTCTACCCCCATAAAACCCATCAAACTACCTTTTCAGCATTCCAAAAGGCATGTTTAACCTTGCAAGCAAAAATATAAATACTAGGTGATTTGTTTCACTTGGGGAATGAGGCTTTAACCACTTATGAGGCATTTTTCAGCCCCAAAAGTATAAAGTATGTGAAATTTCCCATTTTGGATTACAACTTTCATATTACAATGAAATTCTACCTTGGATTCCATGGGGTGAAAGCTACATGATGAGGATTGGTTATAACATGCAAACTTTTGTGGTGTTTCAATGGCCCCTCTTTGTTGGTGTTTGGAGGATTGACCTAAGAGACATTGACAAAGAATACAAAACACCACTACATAGTATAATGTTACAATGCATAGAGGCCACATGAGAATCAGGCTATCGAGGTCACCAATGCTGCTAGTTTAAGGTTGTGGTGGTTCATGGTACTAGTTTAAGGCCTTGGAAGGTCATGTTGCTAGTTTAAGGTTGTAGTGGACCATTGGAAGTAGGCTTGCTTGTTAACAATCAATCAACTACATGTAGTATGTCTTTAAATAGGAATGATTAACCAAATTTTCCAACTCATTCTTGTCCATGTCAACTATTTTGAATGCTTCATTTCCATAGGCTCTGGTGACAAGGAAGGGCCCTTTCCAATTGACTAAGAATTTGTTCACATGCTCATGGATGGCCTTGAGGATGAGGTTTCTCTCCTTGATCTTGTGCATGATCAGGTTATGGTGATGTTATCATTTCTGCCTCTCTTAATAGTGCTTGATGTGAGAAAGCTCTTACATACACTGCTCCTTCATTAAATCTAATGATGTTGTCTACAACTCCTTACTTTGCTCATCATTGATGAAGTTGATCAAGGCTACTCAAAGTCATGGCACTGTAATTTAAGAGGTCAAACAACTTTAGGAGCACAAACAATGCTATAAGGAGTCATGCCAATTATCATGCGATAGGTTATCTTGTATGCCCATAGTGCAAGAACAAGCTGCTCAAGCCACTTTGGCTTACTATTGTTGAGCATCTTCTTGAGCAAGTTGATGATGGCCTTGTTGCTTGCTTCTACTTTTCCATTGGCTTGAGGGTATTAAGGTGACAAGAAAGAATGCTTAATGTCTAGGTTGTGACAAAAATCCTTGGCTTCTTGGCTGCTAAATTGAGGTGCATTATCTATAACTATGGTCATGTGTATGTCAAAATGAGCTACAATGTTGTCTAGGATAAACTTGCCAACTTGTTTAGATGTGATCTTCCTTAGGGGAATACCCTCAATCCACTTGGTAAAGTATTCAGTTGCAGTGATGATGAAGCTATGCCCTACAGTAGATTTAGGTGTTATGGATATAATGATATCCAGCCCCCATCATTGAAATGATTATGTTATGTGGGTTGTATGCAACTCAGTTTGTGATACATGTATCAAGTTGCTATATCATTCGCATGTGTCACATTACTTAATCTTTTGTAGGCAGTCATTTTCCATATGGGGCGAATAGTAGCCTAACCATCTAATCTTAGTGGCCATGGCTCTAGGTCCTATATGTCCATCACAAACACCCTTGTGAACCTCCTATAGACTATTCTAGCTTTAGTTTTGCCTAAGAACTTTAGGAATATGCCATCATAGGACCATTGACAAAATGTATTATCACCTATGATGACATACTGCTTCAATCTCTTACGTATGGTGTCCTTCTAAGAAGTAGTTAAGCCTTGTGAGGATTCACCATGAATAAGGTAAAATTTGATATCATCATACCACTCCTTTGGAGGGGTATTATGAATGATGGCCATCAAGGTATCCTCAATATTCTATGTAACAGAAGTAGCGCAGTTCACAATGAAGGTGGGTATCTTGCTAAACACATCTAGCATTACACTAAGGGATAATGTTGCCATTGCATTAGCTATGATGTTTCTATTTCAAGGTATGTGTTGGTTATCAATGTCTATGAATTGTTGTAATAATTACTTTCCTAGGTCACAGTAAGGTTGTAAGTACCTAGCTTTGCATGCATATAATTCAATTACTTAATTAACCATGAGATGTGAATTACCTTTGATGGCTAGGCATCTAATTGCTAGGTCATGACTTTCTATCATCCCTCTAATCAAACCCTCATATTTTTCTATGTTATTGGTACATAGGAACCCAAAATGATAGGCAAAGGGTTGGAGTTCATCAAATGGGAATGTTATGATGGTAGCAGCACTAGCCCCATGGAAGCTTGAAGCTCCATAAAAGTTCATGACTACCTCATAACCCTCATGCACTTGGCTAACTATGTTAATATGTTCATCAAGGAACTTAGGATCTATGCCTGCTTGGTCTTAGGTAAAATTTTTAGTTGTATGGCTATACCTTGACCTTTTGTTGAGGATTGTGAGATGTAATGAAGGTCAAACTCTATGGTTATGGCTTTCCATTGGGCTATATGAATACTTTCATAAATGTTGGTTATTATGGCTTTGAGTATGTTATCCTTGCAAATTACATTGACTTGGCTTCTAAAGAGGTAGTATCTCCAATTCTTGAAAGAGAAGACTAGTGCTAGAAAATGCTTCTCAACTTCAGTGTATTAGGTCTCATGGGCTACTAATGCATGGCTAAGGTAGTATACAAGAATTTCTGCTCCATTATCACATTTCTGGTAGAGTAGAGAGGCAATGCAAGTATCAGAAATGGAAAGATAAATGTAAAATGGTTTACCCTCTTACGAATGATAGACTATAGGTAGCTATGTTAACTCTTGCTTAAGGTTTTCAAAGGCTTCTTAGCATTGAGATGTTCACTCATAGTGAACTCCTTTCTTAAGCAAGTGATGCATGCACTATAACTTTTCTGTAAGCCTAGCAATAAACCTATGAATAAACTATAGTCTACCTTGTAATCCCTAAAATTCTTTCACGCTGGTAGGTGCTACCAATTTGGATATGGCCTTAACCCTATCAAAATCCACATGTATCCTTGCCCCAGAGACTACAAAGCCAAGCATCTTATCGATCTTAACACCAAAGACACACTTCCTAGGATTGAGCCTAAGCTCATATTTGAGGCATTATTTAAGCACAAGATCTAGGTCATTGGCATGATCATTGGCTATCTTAGACTTCATAGCTATGTCATCTACGTTATCATTAAGAAAACCTAACATGAAATCACTCAAGATATAGGTCATGGCTCTTTGGATGTTGCTCTTGCATTCTTAAGGCCAAAGGACATCATGGTATAACAAAAAGTACCCCATGGGGTCATAAAGGTTATGCTAAGTTGGTGCTCTGTGTTGATCCTAATTTGGTTATATCCCAAGAATCCATCCATAAAGGACAACAAGGCATGTCTAGTTGTAGTATCAATAAGTTGATCAATACTACAAAAAGGAAAGTCACCCTTGATGGTGGATTTATTTAGCTTTCAAAAATCAATGCAAATCCAAACACCCATTTATCTTAGGAATACCACTATGTTGGATACCCATTCTTAATAATTGATAATCCTAATGAAACTTGCTTGCTAGAGCTTTGAAATTTCATCACAAGCTAACAAGGCCAAATCAAGTCTAATATTACACACTTTTTGCTTAACTTATCTAATGCTAGAATCTAGTATGATGTTGTGCTAGAGTAGACATGGGTCTAAGCCTAGCATATCTTCATATGACCAAGAAAATGCCTTACTATTATTTTGTAAGACTTTAGTGATGTCTTGGGCACATTAAGGCTCTAATGAGGAACTTAATTTAAGGATTTTCTCCTCACCACTGTGTGTTGTGATAGGAACCTCAATTAAAGGATCTTGAGTTATGTCTCTTGCTTCTAAGTCAAGGGTTTTGGCTAGGTTTTCAGGCCATTCTAGAGGTTTCTTTATTGAGGTTATGTGATCTACAAGACTCTCAGGCTCAAAATCTAGCTAATCATAGTTGATACACTATTTAATATCACCATGAGGTCTATGTAGACACAAAGGCAAACTGATTTGCTCCCAACTACTCATACTTTGATCCTACACACTAACCAAAAGCATATTAAGTGGAACTTGGCATAAGTAAATAAATAATGTTAAAATGCCATAAAACATGTGCACATCTAATGCAATCAAGGCCATTCAAGGATATCAATGAGATAAAGTCAATTCGAAAAAGTTTAATAGAGGAAAAAAAAGGTTACATAAAGGTCAAACATGGGGAGATACAAGGAGTAAGACTACAAATGATCAATAAAGGTCATAGTTTTTCTAGTTTTAGGCCTTAGTGGGTCATGATGCTAGTTTAAGGCCTTAGTGGACCATGATCATATGGTGTCAAGTAGTGGTCAAGGAAGGTCAAACACCACTATTTAATACCATTTAAAGACCAAAAAAAGACAAATAGATCTATAAGAAGACAAATAATGAACATATATGGTTGTATAGAGGCCATAGAAGGTCAACCATGTCCCTAAGGCAATATAAGTTTAGAAAATAAGCCAAAAAATTACATAATAAGTCAAAAATCAAGTAAAACATGCCATATATGATAAAATTTTTGCTAGGTTTAGGCCTTAACAAGCCATGTTTTGAGGCTATAAGGCTATTGGGTGAGGCTTTCACGATGGGCTCAACATGGAAACAAGGATCCTTACTATGGAGACTAAGGAAAATATATTTTGGGATGTTCATAGGTCCAAAATTGAGGTCCCATGACCTTTCCAAGGCAACGTAGGATCAAATCCATCGAAAATGGGCTCCCTGGAGGTCTATAAAGGCCAAAAAGTAGGTTCTGAAGTCTTCCCACTTGTTTCCATGCTAGCAGCATGGGAAACCAAAATCCAAGCAAAAATGAGGGCAAACACTGTCATATAGATGGATGGAGCCTAGATTTAGAACTTGTGCATCTCCCAGCTTCATTTTGAAGCAATTCAAAGCCATTTTGAGTGTCAATAGATGTCAAAATGATTTTCCCCCTTTCTTTCACATTGGGTACACTATCCTTAGCATCAAAAAATAGGGGGACACTTGTTTGAAAAATTTAGAGTGATTTTGGAGTACTTTGACTAGGTTTCTAGGCCCCTAAGATTGCATACTTTAGTTTTGCAAGTTTCTAGATGATTTTGGGCATGTATTGAATGTTTTTTAAGGGAAATTAAGGTATTTCCCCTCCCCCCATGTTTCCACACTAGGGGAGTTACTCTATCATGGAAGAATGGGGGGAATGGATTTTGGACGTTGGGATAAAGTTAGACAAGCAAAATGTTGAGGCTGTGAGGTCCTATGCTTCTCCAGCAAAGATCTTTGGTTTTTAGGAGTGTCATCTTGCCTTCAAAAGTGGAAAAGAAACTCCCCCTTTCTTTCACACTGGGGAGGTTACTGCAACATGGAAGAAGTAAGAATCCTAGCTCTAGGCCAATTTTGATCATAATCAATCATGCATGTTACCTCCTAGGATTGTCAAGGTCAAAGGCTATGTATCTATGTCAAACTTTGATAGTTTTGGACATTCCTAAGTGGTTTTTTGGCTTCCCTCCCTTCTTCCAAATTGGGGATATAGATCTTAATGTGGAAAATAAGGGGGAGTGGATTTTTGACCAATTTTTGCCTCAATCGACTTTGCATGTTAGCCTCTTGGGCTATTGGGGTTGAGGACTAAGGTTTAGTCTCAAGTTTTGGCAATTTTTGGTATCTTTAAGTGTTTTTTAGACTTCCCCTCTTCTTTCCACGCTAGGAATGGAGAGCCCATTGTGGAAAATAAGGAGGAATAAATTTTTAACCACTTTTGACCTTAATTGACTTTGCATGTCAACCTCTAGGGCTACTAGGGTTTACAACTAGGGTCTAGAGGCAAAACTAATTATTTTAGAGGATTTTTAAGTGGTTTTTGGACTTCACCCCAATTTTCCATGCTAGGGCTTCCATGATTACTGTGGCAAGATAGGGAAAAAAAATTTTGATGCTTTATGATCACTTTTAGTCATGCATATGGACTCTTGAGGTTACTAGCAATGATGGTCAATGCCTGATGTCAAAATTTGGCTATCTTGAAGGTTGATGAGTGGGTTTTGGGCTTTCCCCTAATTTTCCATGTTACATATTTCATGCTCAACATTGGAAAATGGCTGAAAATATTTTTGGTGACTTTTTTCCAATTTCAACCATGCATGTAGGTTTCTAAGGTTGCTAATAATGAAAAATACTACTTGATATCAAGATTTCATTATTTCAAGGTTGACAAGGCATTTTTGAATGTCCCCTCTTTTTTCATGCTAGGGCTTCCATGCTTAGTGTGGAAAAATGGGGGGAAATCTTTCTAGTCCCTTTTAATTATTTTCATTGGTGCATGCAAGCTTCCTAAGTTACTAGCATTAACTGTTAGCTTTTGCTGTCAAAATTTGGTCATCTTAAAGGTCATAAGATAATTTTTTTGACTCCCCCCCCCCCTTTTCCACATTGGGGCTTTTGTGCTTAGTGTGGAAAATTGGGAGGAAACCATTTTATTCTTCTATGATCATTTTCGGGCATGCATGCAGGCTTCCTAGATTGCTGATGATAATGGTTGCTACTTGATGTTGAAATTTGGTTATTTCAAAGTTGATAAAGCATTTTCTAGACTTCCCCATTTTTTCCACATTGGGACATCCATGCTTAGTGTGGAAAATTTTGGGAAAATGTTTTTAGTCACTTTTGGTCACTTTGGATCATGTATGTAGGCCCTTAAGGTTGCCAGTGTCACGTACTACCATCTAACATTAAAATTTGACTATTTCAAGGGTCATAAGCTATTTTTTGGACTTCCCCCCATTTTTCCATGTTGGGTATTCCATGCTCAACATGGAAAATTTGGGGAAAAGCTTTTTGGATTATTTTTTATCAATCTGACCATGTATGAGTGCTCTAGGGTTGTCAGCATTAGTCATCAATGCCTAAGATCAAGATATGGTTCTTTTGGGGGCTTTGATGTGGTTTTTAGGCTTCCCCAATTTTTTCCACAATGGGGATGGAAGGATCAACATGGAAGTCATCCCCTAAATCAAGAAAGTTAGATCTAGGCTAGATCTATAGCTAATTGACCAAGCATGTCAACCTTTGGGGTTATCGATGTCAAGGGTCAATGTTGGGTGTCAAGATTTGATAGTTTAGAGGCTTCTAAGTGCCTCATGTAACTTCCCCCTTTCTTCCATGTTGATAATGATGGCCTTAGCATGGATGAGATGGGGGTGATAGATTTGTACCATTTTTGACCCATTTTGGGGCTTCCGGAAGCTCCAAAGTTTTTTGGTAGAGTCTAGGGGTAATTGAGTATCAAGAAACAATTATTAGGTCATCAACTTAGGTTATTTTTTTCTTTCCCCAATATTTCCACACTAAGGGTGAAAGGCTTAATGTGGAAGAAGTCTCCCCTAGAATTGAAAACCCCAAATCCCAATTTTCAACTAGTTTTGACTAGTTTCAACTAGGTTTGGTGAGGTTTTGAGGCTGCAAGAGATACTTGGAGGGGTACTTTCAGCAATAACACATTAGAGGAAAGCTCTAGAAGATATTTTTGTGGTATTCATGACCAAAATTTAGGTAGAAGCCTCCCATCTCCTCTGTAGCCAGTGTAGAACTCTCATCTTCTCTCAATTTTCCTCTTTCTCAACATTAAGCTTGCCAAGGCATGAAAATAAAGAGGAGGAAAGAGCAAGAACCCCACGATCCAGAGGATGGACAAGCACTCAAGAGAGTTATTAAAGGTTCCAAGGCCTATCTCCATCTAGGCCCCATTTTTCATTATTCCAAGGCAGGCAATTCTACCTATTTTTGCCTTTGTTTTCATTGTTTGTTCTAGTTTTTTGCTTTCCAAGTGTTAGGGCTATTCTTTTAGATCTACTTTGATGGGGGTATTATGTTAGAATTCTAACAAAATACCACCTTCTATTTTGGCTACCCCCATGTAGATCTATGGTTGGTTTATCACTTTAGCTTTTGCAAATTTGATTTTAAAAATAGCCCTTGTTGTTTTGTGCTTTTTCTCAAAATCTTGGGCTATTGCCATTTTTTTTAGATCTAGGCCTTAGGATTTGTTAACAATAAATATCAAAAAAATCCTACCTCATTATTTTGATGTGAATTTAAATGGGTTGTAAGGGTTTTTGCCATTTTGACCATTTTAATGGCTATATGAAGTTTAGGCTTTGGGATTTTTGAAGATTTGTTATGAAAAGCAAGCCAAGTTGTATATTTTTTTCTTAGTAAAATGGTTGCATATTTGTGAAATCAAAGGTTATGGGTTTGTAGCCCTTTTTTTGAGCTTCTCTATGGTTGTTGTCTTGTTTATTTTGGATTTGAAATGAGGGAATTATGGCCATTTCCCTAACGTTGCATAGTTAGGATGTTTGTGTCGCTTTTGTAATTTCATGTACATTTGTGAAATTTTCATAAGAAAATGGCCAAGATTTTTGCTATTTTCTAGTCATGGCTGCATAGGACTTTGCTTCATCTTTTCAATAGAGGTGAAATACCTCTGATTATATTTAAAATGATTTTTTTATGAATTTTTGCCGAAGGTTGTGTAGATCATGGTAAAACTCAAAATTGTAGTACATTGCCCAAAATAGAGGTGGTTGAGTTTTTGCTTTTTCTAGGAGAGTAAAATTTTTTCTATTTTAAATAATTTTTTGTTATGGCTTAATGGATTTTTCTAAGTTTATCATGCTTTTTCCAAATTTTT
>MNCI01006314.1:727-29496 GCA_015680685.1 Gnetum montanum
GATGTGAGCCCCTCTTCTTTGAATTTGCGTCCCTGCAGAAGAAATTTTGGCACAACGCGGCCAGCAGAGATGCTGCTGATTTGGGTAAAAAGAACAGTTAATTTTACACGAAACAAAAAAACATTTCAGAGCAAAAACCCTTGCATTCTTCTGCATTAGGATTAACGCAATTCCTGCGATTTCTATAACGAAAAACTAGCATTCTTTTGGACTATTTTTCTTTCCTCCATCTTTCTTCCATTGCGTACAAGGGATGGAACTGTGTTTGCATTTTTTCCTTGCCATAAAAAACATTATTCAAACCTTAGTATATTAACTTTGATATTTTCCTTGATACATCTGTAAACGGGGATCGGCTCTTTTAGCTTTCCACTTGTTTTTCATCCTTCATTTTCCAAAGGAGCATGATGAATTTTCCTTATCATTTGAAAAACTCTATCTTCCTTTAACAATTCTTCTTGAACATCAAAGTATTAAAATATCAATAAAGCACAACCAACATGTATATTTCTCTTGATTATCCTTTGTGACTTATTCATATTTTATCATCTTTGCTGCTCCATGAAATGGCTAAATGTGTTAACACTTATAAATGGACATTCAGAGTTTGTAATAACTTTCAACTAGCATCCATGAAATCATTCTTGGTGATCAACCTACTTTGTCTACTTCTTTTCTTTGCATTTAGAAGTGTCTTCAGCCACTGTTCTCTATTTTATTTGAATGCTTCAATGTGTAGTTATTTTTATAGTAACACGAGCATAACTATGAACTTTCTTTAGGAATTAAATATCATATTCTCAAAGATGTCACTTTTTAGCTACATCTTCAAGAAAAAAAGATCTTTGTAAAAGCTAAATAATTAATTTATTTTTCATAGTATTAATTTTTTTGGAGGCTTAAGGATGAGAAGCTTTCACCTTCTTTTTCTATTTGTTCATTATTTATAATTAATGTGTTCTTTTATCTTTTTAGAGAGTTTTCTTCTTCTGTTTACAGGAAATCCTTTAGTAAAAAGTGAAAACCCCATGAGGATGCTTTTGAACAAGCGCAAGATCCAATCCTTTTCTTATTCCAAAGTGAAGGATTTTCACAATTGGTTGTAAAGATGAAAATTGTAAAGGCATTCCCAAAACCATTGGGCTTTTTCCTTATACTCTCTCTATGTTGATCAAATGTACTATGAGTTTTTTTTTTAATATTATTATTCATTTTTTAGGACTCAACACCTACCTCCCTCCCCTCAAAAAAAGTAATTAGCTTAATGTAAGAAAAGAAAATTGGCAATGATAATCATTATTAAACATAAAAAGTTAGAAGGATGATTCAAAATTGTTTAGATAATACATATTAAATGGACAAGAAAGGATTATTAAATAAAAGTTTAAAAAAATTTCAAATCCTTAGTAATCTTAGATATGAATTATTGATTTTTAAGATTTATTAAATGAAATAAGTTCATTTACAAGAAATTATAATGGGTGTGGTCTCTTGTCTCGAATTAAAACAATATCCTTCATTATGAGATGCTTTAGTAAAACTTTGATAACAATAAAATGTTGTCTTGTGCACAATTAGAATTTGTCATATGTAGGATTACAAATTTATCATCTATTTGCTAGTGACTTTTTAAAATTTTGTTTGGCTAACAATATATATTCAATTTTCATGACCATTTTTATTAAATCAATGTGCATATCATCTATAACATGTTTAACGAGTTATAATACGATTAGGACTTCCTCCTAATTAATTATTATTATGGACTTCTTATAAAAGTTCTTTTGCTTAGCAATTTAGAATTATACAAGGTGCACAAGATAAGGTTTGTTAGCATCATAGTATATAGATGATACCTAATAGATATAGAAATTCTAAGCAATTTTTTTGGTGCATTTATGATGTGATAAAAATTGATATTGATAACAGTAAGGAGAGAGGGAACTAGTGTGAAGGCAACCTACTCTGATACTTAATAAATCTAGGATGTTGTATCAATTATTCATTACTAGTCCTAATATCTACAAACATTTTTGATCCATGGATGAATGCATAAAAACTCAAGATATGCTTCTAATGTACTTACATAAATCTTGCATTTCTTACATAATAATGATAATAATTATAATACATAAAATTTGTTAAACTAATAGAATTTTGAAACTATTAAATAAATATAACATACCTACATCCAACTGATAAAGTTTTACTATTATTAGTAATATACCTTTATAGATACTATTACTTTAATGATTAGTATATAATACCTAAAGTGGATCATAAGAAACTCATATAGATAAATGGATAAAAATATATATAAGTAATGAGCAGCAAGTAGTCCCTTCACTCAACCATACAAATCATAAGTAGTCACTAGCAATCTAGTTGAATTTCATGGACTTAGCCCCTAAGTGTGCCAATAGACAAAGATAGTGACTTGGAAAAATATGATCGTTGTCTTCTTAGCTCTCACTTGTGTAAGCTCATTTGTATGGTTAATTGTAAGCTAAGGCACATAATATTTATTTATATTTTTATATTTTTATTTATTTAATCTAAGTGGTGGAGTAAAGATAATTAATTTGGAATTAATTAACTATCTAATGATCCTATAAGCTAACTAGCTTAACATAAGCATCTCGACCCATTTTTTGTATACATCCTGAACTCGTTTTAATGTTATTGGGTTGTTAAGTGTCTATTGTTGGGCATGCCAAATAGCCACTACTGGGATTACCAAGCATTAAATAGTATGCTTGAAGTGGTTGTACTTATGTGTTTGTTATTAAGTGCATTAATTAATTAAAGGCAATAATGTAAAGTGCATGAATAATATAGTGCATCAAAATAAACATTAATCTATTCTAAGTGCTACAAGGATTTCAAAGAATCTTTTCTTTATTATTGTCACATCAATGTGTCTAGGTACAATGACACTCAAATAAGGATCCATACAATTGCTTAAAGTCATACTATAAGCACTCAAAATATATTCTAACTTTGGGCTACGAAAAAGAAAGACCTTAGCTATGCTATTGACTTAACGTGTCATAAAAGTAATGGGTACATGCATTTATATAGGTGTAACATGACACTGCATTAACACATTTGTGTTAATGCATCAAACCATGTGTTGATGAGGCTGCATCAATGGGGTCATGTTGATGCATGCTTGTCAATGTAGTCAGTTGAATGATTTATCATACCCTCATGATTGAGTAAAAACTCATCCTCAAGTGAACAAAAGTAGGAACAAGCTTCTTACAAAATTGGGAAGATATGGGACTATTAACTGGTTGACTCTGAGTGTTAAATTGTACAGAATTACAAAAGTTACAAAAATGGATGTGTTTGACAACAAAATTAGATACCCTTACAAAATTAGTAGCAAGAACCCTTTGGTTACCAAAGAAGAGGTGAAGATTAGATAGTGCTAGGAGGTGGAGGCTTATGGGATGTTGAAAGATCTTCACTAGGCTTCGATGCTCATGGTGGTGATGGTGGTTGAGGTTGAAGTTATTCTACTACAATTGCTACTTCTAGTGGAAGATGAAAAGAATCCAACACTTCTTTCATCTTCTTCTCCTTACTCTGTGGATCGTACATAGTCCATGTAACTTTGCCAATGTGGGTTAGTACAGGGATGTCCCACAAATAGGACATTGCTAAGAACAACTCCTTGACATCAACAAATGATGCTGCAAATTATTTTTGTTCAACATCAAACATCTTTACCAAATTTTGTAGCTTGTGGTAATCATTCATTCATCTGGCTAGGTTCTTAGCAATCGATCATTGATCTATGAATTGGCTCCTAATAACTTCAAGCTTTGCATTAGCTATCTCTAACTTTTGCTTGGTCTTTTTATGATACTCAAACTCAGCTTTGTAAAGGAGGTATGAGTTGGTACTTGCTTCTTAAGCTTCATCCTTAGCTTCCCTACTGTTAGCATCCCCAAGTTTGCATATCGAAGGTTGATGAGTTTTATGTCTTTAGTGATCTCCTCTATTTGCAACTTCTACAAGTAAATTTTTGCTTTGTTATGAACAAAGAAAGAAAGAGCAAACTTGACCGAGAGGGTAAAACTAAATCGAGTAAGTGGTAGAGAAACAGAGGAGGGATGAGTGATTCCATTTTTGGTTATCATGTTACTTTGTCCATATTTCATGGGCTATGAGTAGAACTTAATTATTTTTTTTATTTTTAAGTTATCATCACTATTTGCATTCCAAATAATATATACTGGTAAACATAAATTGGTTAAAATAAAAGTTTATATATTTTGTATATGTTGATGAAGGAATACATTACATAATTACTGTAACAAACGTTATAGAGTTTTATAATAGGATTGAGCAAAAGGCAAAATACAATGATAAGTGTGAACTCAATATGCCTAATCCTCCAATTGAGCAAAACGAACTTTCTGTGCAATTCTACTTTGGAGATGTTTAGCATCTGAAATATTTTTGTATCTTTGCACATAGAAAGGAGGGTGAATATTTAAAGAATCAATGGTCTCAACTTCAAATAATGCAACAAATTTTAGACCCGTAAGTTCTCTTGTGTAGCAGTGTCATAGGCTATGAGTAGAATTTAATTATTTTTTTATTTTTTAAGTTATCATCACTATTTGCATTCCAAATAATATATATCGGTAAACATAAATTGGTTAAAATAAAATTTTATATATTTCATATATGTTGATGAAGGAATACATTACACACTTATTGCAACAAACATTATAGAGCTATATAATAGGATTTAGCAAAAGGTAAAATACAATGATAAGTGTGAACTCAATATACTTAATCCTCCAATTAATAAAAACAAGCTTCCTGTGTAATTCTACTTTGGAGATGTTTAGCATATGAAATATTTCTGTATCTTTGCACAAAAAAAGGAGGATGAATCTTCAAAGAATCAATGGTCTTGACTCTACATAATGTAACAAATGTTCAACCCATAACTTCTCTTGAACTAATGTCAATAGTAGCCTTATCTAGTATTATTCTTTGAGATTTATGAATAGTCGTGGCCCATGCCAACTGTAACAGTAACTGTGAATTACCAAGATCATGTGTCAATTATGCATTACCAAGATCATGTGTCAGTTATACCTGTGGTCCAAGGAGTCAAAATCAACAATAATGTATGATGGTAATGCAAGTGGTTGTTTACCTTGAGGATGCATAATACTGTGAATTATGCCAAGTGCACCATTCACCAATCCTGCTTTAGGCCAAAGGTTAACTCTGAGAATTACCCTTGCACCTTCACATATAAGTAGAGATCACTCTATATCATCACTGGCGTCATCTGAGATTATAAATCCATGGGGATCTTTATCTGATACACATAAAGCAATAGGTCTTTGCATTATTTGCAACATTTTCTTATTGTGTGATTGGAATTCTCCTTTGTATCATATAAGTGCATTGATTCTTCAAAATTGTTTAATCCACTCAAAGTGGATGGAAGATTCATTTGAGTAGCTAAGAAACTATAATCTTCATCATGGCTTTTTCCTACCTTGATATGCATCAATACTTCCCTAAATCTTTGGTGTTGAGGATCATTTCTAGACTAATGAAAAACTGCATCTAAAACAAAAAATGTATCAAATGATTGCCAAACCCCTATAATATTTGGATTCTTCGATGCATAAGGCACAACATTAAGCATAAAAGGAAGTTGACCCAAATCACCTATCAATATAATTGATCTTCCTTCAAAAAATTCATTGTGATGTTCTAGAAAAATTTCTCTTAGTCATCTATCAATGCTTTATAATAAGCTTCCTTCCACAAAACTCATTTCATCAATTATTATATATCTTACCTGTGATAATTGATGTTTCATACTTATCTTTGTAGATGAAGAGAGTTCTTTGTAGGCACCTATTCCAATGTTCAAACTAGAATGAATGGTTGTTGCATTAATGTTAAATGTTGCAGCTCCTGTGGATGCCATTATAAGTAAAGCATTATGCTTTTCATTAGAGTATTTCATAAAAGCATTACGAATTACACCTATGTGAAATGACTTTCTCATACTAGCTGTTCCTTGGATAATCTTTCTTAATGGGGAAACAACTTCATCTATTATTTGCGAAAACATCATGTGGCCTACAATTTTATTGTAGCATTTCTTTTGCTTTGCACCCAGCTTATCAGAATCATAGGCATTGTAGTCATGATCAATAATAATCATGGACTGAGATGATTTATTGCTACTAATAAAACTTGTAGCAAATTTTGCAACATCCTCTCCTAGATATTGTAACGTCCTGCATTCTATCAACATCTTGTAGCCCAAACATCTCCATTTCTATTCTCTGAAAACTACTTGTTGATAAGAGATGATGGTTGAAGATTTCAAAATCATATTCATCATGATCTTGCACCTAGGGAGTTACACCTATAAATTTTCCTTCTTCCTCCAAAGCTTGTTGGAATTCTTCTTCAGTATTAATCTTCGATGCTACATACAGATGTTGAATAGACAACCACTTCATTTCAATTTCATCATCATTAGAACCAACATATTGCTTCACATCTTTAAATAAATAATGTAACATCAACATTGCCTAACAGTATTCAATTCATTTTTATTCTTCTTGATTTTGTGGAATGAGAAACTTGGGATAATATCTGACAATAGAATTTGGCTTTGGGTGACATAGATTCCAATTTGGATTGGACATATTGATCATGTTGCAATTGTCCTCTTTAAAAGCCTACAGTAATGAGACACCCTCCATCAAAAGTGAACATTTTTGATACCTATTAATAAGAGTTGTGTAGTTTTTAAATTCATCAATTTCATTTAAATTAATTTGAACTTTTTTGTACACCTCTTGAGAAACTTTGATTGTGTGGAAAACATGACTACTATTTACCAAAGGAAGCTCATACATGTGATAGACCTCCATAGCACCAATGTCTCTATCTATAGCAGCATCCATCATGAGCCTTCTATAGATTGATAAAGCATCTTCATGATGATTCCTTGACTGAGAAATTTGCAATAACATGTCATGAAAAGATTGTGATTTCTTCTCTGTTTTAGCTACATATTTCGTGATATATTTTATGAAAACATATCATGACATTACTGGTTGAAAATTTGTATTTACCCTCCATGTCTGAAGCATCATTCTATTATGAACATTAAGCCTCAAATCTTTTCTTTGAGGAACATAAGTAATCTCATTATTATTTTCTAGATCTCTTTGAAGAGTTGATTCTAAAGATAATCACCAAGGAACATTGTATCTAGAATTGAAAAATACGAAAGTTGAATATCTATATATATTTTTTCCATGATAAATTAAAGTTTACTTGCTAATAAAAATGAATGCAATGACGAGAAAATAGTAATGATACAACATTTTGATTAGAAAGTGGCATTACGTTTTCGTAAGCATGCACTAGGCTTGCATACAGTATGTTATTGAATAACATTAAGCAAATCAACATAATCAGTTTCTAGATCCATACATTGTAGTTGTTTAGTAGTCAACTCACATGGATGATGTAACATATTTACACATAAAGCCTAAGTAAGAAGACAGATTGAAAGAATTAACAGTGGAGAAATTAATATCTATGTATTCTAAGAAATATCAACAGAAAAAAAACTTTATGTAAAGAATAGAAAAGATAAATGAGGACTTACATTATTTGGATGTCCATTAGCTATAAATATTGGATTCCATACATTTGTAATTGAATCATAAAATTCCTTTTCCCTACACATGACATGAGGATCATTATGGCCAAGCTCATCTACCTTTGGAGCACCTTGTATCCATAGGAAACCATGCACATGTGGAGATCCATGATGCTGCCACTCATATTGTGTCCAATAGTCAACAACATGGAACTCATTCATCAAAAATATTTTAAGAAAGGCAATGTGATGACGATGCATGAACTTGGCAACTATATGCAGATTTTCTATGATATTTCTCTACCTCCAACATTTGAGTTTTGATGAGTTCTTAGGTGGATCTCCTTCCATTAGATTATGTAACTTAGGCCAATAGAGATCTGTTGCACTTAGAGTAAAAAAAAATAGTAGGTGTTCCCAATTGATTCACCATGTCAGTTAGCAGTGCTTTACATTTTCTCCAATAATATGGTGTACCATGAATGGATGTACCATATCTCATTAAATTATCAACATTGACATGTGATGGAGCATTATGCAATTGTTCTCGTAGTTCTTCAATAGTGATGGGTGCACCAACAATATTTTTTTAAAAAAATACAATAGTAGATTTCATTGCCTGTCTCCTTCTAATAACATTATAGATATAATACCTACAAATAAATCACACATCGCTACTTAAATGTTATAAAAAACATTATCAATAATGATAATAAGAAAAAAATGGAGAATTAATACTTACTTAAATTGCTTGTGGCATCCAAATCTACCATCTTTGTAGTGAATAAGATGTTTTGCATATTCATGCAATTATAACATCTTTAGCTCTTCGCTCAAGAAAATCACATTTTCCTATAGGAAAAATACTTGGAAATGCCATTGTAAACAACCCCATCATGTTAAACTCATTGATAGGAGAATCAGACATGGTAGGTGACTGAGCAACATCTGAATCTTGTAATGATGGATTATGCATCCATGCTCTTATCCAATCAATTTCCTTTCTTACAATTCTAGGATGTTGTGCAACTAATGATGTGTAACCAATAATGTTTTCTTTATCTATCTCAAGCAAAGAACCTTGAAACTATAATCTCATTTCTCCATCCTTTTCTAACAATGGAATATAAGGAATGCTATGGAAGATGTTAACATCACTAGTATTAGCAACATCATCTAATGCCTACATATCGATCTCCACATCTTGATAGTACAGATCATTTGCTTTCTTAAAAGTCAAGGCTTCATAAGCCCATCTCTTGTTGATAATGAAATTATACTCACTGCCCATTTAATCTATTCTTCTCAATATTAAGAATGGGATATCTTTAATTCTAAGAGAAAGTCTTTTAGTAATCTATATGACATCCTAAGCAAAGCTAATTGCGTGACCTTTATACTTGAACTGTCCACTAATTGCATGTGTAACTTGTAAAACGAGATTTATTTTTGTAATTAACATTTCTTCAACCTTAGTTAAATAGCCTAGGATAGGTGGTTGGATACTAGGATCCATGTTATTTTCAATAAAAAATTGTTTGATTTCACAACCAAAACTATCAAGAACATTATGTTTCTTTTCATTAATGCACCTATTGCATGTGGGTCCTCTACTTCTGGTTGAATCCAATAATATGCCAAGAAACATTTTATTGCATACATTGTAGGAACGTGGATTTGCAAAACTTCTAATTGTAGTATTAAAATTCTGTATTGCTTGAGTAATTTTTATACCTATCTTCTGCAATCTTGGGAAAGATTGAATAGGTTCTAAAGAAGGAATTTCCATTGTTGGTGCATTGGTGACATCTAGAGCTTTATTTATTTAATGAAATGAAATTTTCTCTTGTTCAGGTTGCTTTGTTCGATGCTCACTCTCACTATAATATGATTTTTCTTGATCTTCTTGCAATTGTTGTTCTTCTTCATGTGTGATTTTTGGAACAGATGTTGCTTGATTAATAGGCACAGATGCATTTCTAATGTCCTACAAAAAATGTTTCAAAATTTAAACTAAAAATTGAATTAAAATATCTACCAAATTGAGTATGGGCAAACACTAACTTGCATTTCTTCTTGATTATTTACATTATTAGTATCAATAATGTGGATCATTACATTGGATGAATTTCCAAATTATGAGAGGGGATTTGAAGTTGACCCAACCTAAAAAAAATATGCAATGTATGTATGTAAATAAAATGAGAAGATTTCCGTATTATAAATATTTATTTTTAAATATTAAAAAATGCATAAATTACATACTCCTAAATTTTGTAGAATTAGTTGTTATTCTCGTTTGTGTCATTTTTCTTCTCATTTTAGAAATCATCTTCTCTCCTCTATAGTCATCGATTGTAGATTTTTAGTTTCTATAATCCATGGTCATCCTCTACCTCAGGTATGCCCACATGCACACCCACTACTATGACTTCCATGAATCGCATTACTTATTGCAGTAGATGGTTGTTGTTGTTGATCTTGAAGAGAGTGTTCTTCACCTTCTCTATTGGAACTAATAATAGTAGGATCCATGTTTTTGAAAATGCACGAATTCCAATATTGCACCTCTTAATCTTGTAACATGATGCTTAAGTTCAGTATCTATAAATACTACATCACACCGTAATCATCATCACCTTAACCATCACCATGATCATAATCATCATCATTTTAATAATAATAAATATTCATTATTACCCACCATTTATAATAAAAAATATTCATTATTACTGTAATTGTAACTATCACCATCTATAATAATAATAACAATTCAATATTACCCACTATTTATAATAATAAATATTCATTATTACCCATGTCAGGGCATGCGTGTGATGGAATATGAAGAGACGAATGGGGAGCCCAAGGGTCGAGGACGTTAATCGAATAGAGATTCGGCTCCCCTGCAGTGACTCTTTAGCTTCCCTACATGTGGTGCATGCATGTGAGAGAATACAAAGAGACAAATGGGGAACCTAGGGATCAAGGGTGTTAATTGAATAGAGATTTGGCTCCCCTATACTGACTCTTTGGCTCCCTTGCATGTGGTGCATGCACGTGAGGGAATACAAAGAGATGAATGGGGAGTCCAAGGATCAGGAGACATTAATCAAATAGATATTTAGCTCCCCTACAATGACTCTTTAGCTCTTTGAATTTTTAGATTTGGTTCCCCTCTCTTTGGCTCCCCTACACATGACTCATGAACTAGAGGGTGACAAAATACACTTTCCCTACACCTCCATCGCACAAGACGTGTTGGTCTCTTGGCAAAAATAATAACTATGATGTTTTGGAACCCAAAATAAGTTAAAAATAGCTATACCCTGAGATATATAGTCCAATTAGAACTTTATATAACTCAACATTACCCAGCGGAATCAAACCCATGAGTTGGAGCTTCCAAATCAAGTGTCTTACCACTAGGCTAATACCTCATGATGTTGGAATTATAACTATGACTATATGTATTCCTAAGACATCTAACCAAAATGATACTTTGGTAAAACTTAACCAAAACATAATAATGTCTCAACATACTGCTTAAAATTAAATATTTGACTTGCACAACCTCATCTATCATGAATTAGTATATAATGAGCTATCTCAACAATATTATACCTATTCTTTGGCAAAATGGGGATGTTGAAACTCGAAATAAGTAAAACATAGGTACACCCAAAGATTTATAGAAGCTTATAACTCAATGCTACCTAGTAGAATCAAACCTGTTACTTTCGGTTACTAGGCTAAGACTCAACCACCAGGCTAATACCTCATTATTATGCTTTTGTAGAGAGTTTTTTTACTAACTATACAATGTAGAGAAGATAAATGACTTGGTTTAGATGATATTCTAACTCTTGGACTAGGGAAATAATGAGCTATTAGCCTAGTAGTATGGGTCTTAGGTTGGTAATCCTAGGTTACAAGTTTAATTCTACTAGGTAGTAATGAGTTATAAACTTCTGTGAATCCAAGGGTATACCTATATTTCCATTATTTTGGGTTCTAACACCCCAAAAATTTTGTTTTAAGGATTAATTTAAGAAATTTTTTCAAATATTCACCTTAGAAATTAATTTAGTTTGAGACAAAATCATGGGATGGGAGCTCATCATCATAGAAGTAAGGATAAAGGGTAGAGGGGGTGGATGGATTGTGGGGGAAATGGTTGGGATGTATTAGAACTTGAAAGAATGACTATAAGCATACCCCAAGACATATAGCCAACATGATAATTTACAATAATTATATAGGAATATAACAATTTTTAAAGTATAACTAAAATTAGTAACCTCTTTCAAAATAAAACAATAATCTAACCACTTAAGCCATCTATCATTCGCTAGTAGAGAAAAAATTAGTATAAGAGGATTATCCAAGATAATTTCTATGATGAATCTCTTTAAATTGATTCATAGATGTAAAATATATTCTTTGGGTTATCTTTAATAGTTTTAATATTCACTTAAGAAGATAAGGAATGTCAAAATTTGACACTATTTTAAGGGTTTCAAAACCTAAAATAATTCGACAATAGGTACATTCTAGAGTATATAGTCAACATGATCTTGGTTGAGAGGCTAATTACCAGCCTCATTCAAGAAAGTCCTTCTTATCACAACAAAATAATTTTATCCTTGCAATGGTGATGAGAGAAATCTCTCTTGTTCACATTTTTATTTTTGTTGAACTTTATCATGATACATATATAATTATCATCATAATGTTGGGATAAGAGATAACACTTTCATGAGAATTATTATTTGCAAGAGTCCAATAACTTTATAACCTAGACTTTGTCCTTAGAAAATCATGTTGACCTTTTGGTATGTCAAAAGCTTAATGAAAATGAAGAAAATAGAATGTTTCTTGTGGATGATATGTTTACAGAACATGGACAAGAACTCCACAATGATATACGAGAACTCAAGGAAACAAGATCTACAAGGAGATGACAAAGTAAAGATTACATGGGCAAGATGAGAGCATGAATGAAAACAAAGGCTACAAAACAAATGAAGATGTTTGAAGAACTAGGAAGAAGGAAAATTCATGGGAGAAAGCATCATAAGACAATGCTTAAAAGTTAAGGAGACATCTCTTAAAAATAGCAAATGTCTTTGTCTTAGAGTAGACATCTCCGTAGAGACATCCCACAGAAGACGTCCCATTTTCTAGTAAGACATCTCTCCTAAATTAAGGCCAATCTCAAGTATACATCTCAACTTCAAAGAAGACTTCTAAACTAGTTGTTTGGTAGTTGTTGCACAAATTTTGAGGATTTTTCAAAAACTCTGAGGCTATAAAAAGATACCAAAATCTTGGGAACTAAGCAAATATTTTTCACACAAGATTAATCATTGTCTAATCTATGTTATTATATTCTTGTTCTTCATTGTAACATCATGTGCTTGGTTGTATGTTGCACTACGCTTCAAAGTGCAAGGAATTGTAAATTTAGTTACATTCTTTTCTTGTGTCTTTCTCTTTTTCTTGTAGCCTAGTGGGGTTGATGTGCTTCTTGCAAGAAGGAATCCACATTGAGCCTATTAGGACATTATGGGGTTGAGTGGTTTTGTAGCATCAAAAAACTTTGGAGTAGAGTTCAATTTTGTAAAGGTTTTGGGATCCTTGAAATCACATTTTGAGCTTGTTGGGACCTTGTGGGGTTGGTTGGTTTTGTAGTGAAAAAACACTCTAGTGCAGAGCTTAGAGCTTGTACAAGATGTGATGCCCTTCAAATCACTTTTTAAAGAAACAAAGTCTAGAGGTATGCAAGAAATATATCCTTTAAGTATGGACTACCCAAGTTGGGAAACCACCTAAACTCTGGTGTGTTTTTGTTGTTAGTGCATTTTTAATTTGGGGAACTTATTGAACCTCCCTTCTAAGTTCTCAATCCACAAGTGGTATCAAAGCCTAGTACTCTTATGTTTGTCTTCAAAGTTCAAGAGTGAACTATGGAGGGGACATCCTACACAAAGCCACCAATGTTTGATGAGTTTGATTTTGCTTATTAGAAGGAAAGGATGAAAGGCTTCTTCAAGCCAATAGAAATTAAGGTATGGGAATCCATCCTTGAAGGTTACACACTACCTGTCAATAGTGCATTAAAGGCCCTCAAGACATTGAGCAAGTGGACACTAGAAGAAAGAGATAAGTTCATGTATGATTCTAAAGAAAAAAATTCTTTATATTGTGTACTAAATTAGGCTAAATTTAATAGAGTGGCTAGATGTAGAA
The DNA here is from genome assembly GCA_015680685.1 of Gnetum montanum. NCBI lineage: Eukaryota > Viridiplantae > Streptophyta > Gnetopsida > Gnetales > Gnetaceae > Gnetum > Gnetum montanum. The sequence goes on from MNCI01006314.1 coordinate 14,655, forward strand.
CTGTTAAGAAATTTGAGAAACCTTAGAAGCTACCTATGAGGGCATGTCCATAGTCAACCAATCAAAACCTTTGGTTTTTCAAAGTGAATACAAAAAACTTAAAATGAGGAAAGGCAAAAAGATAAAAGATTATTTTTCTAGGGAAAATGATCTAGCTGTAGCAATTAGTGGTATAGGTAATGACATTTCTGAAAGTGATGTAATCATTAAAATGATTAAAACACTACAACCTAAATTTATACCTAAGGCTACGACTATGGAAAAATTAGATATTTTTCATTGCTTATGAAATGAATCTCATAAGAGAAGGAGCTATAAAAGAAAAGTCCATCAGCTTGAAATAAGTATCCAAAGAGAAGGAAGAAGTTGAACAAGAATTGAACAACAAAGAAGAAGTAGCTCTTCTATCAAGAAGAGTTTAAAGGCTTCTAGCAAGAAAAGAAAGAAGCCTCAATCAACTAGGACCCAACCAATTCAACTCCAAAGGTAAGGATAAAGTTAAGGATTTTTCAAATTAAAATGTTGATGCTTTCTCAAAAGAATGTTGGGTATGTGGTGGAAGAGGCCATGTGGCCTCTAAATGTCCTAGTAATGGCACATTATAAAGAAAGGATTAGACTAATGTAAACATGGAAAAAACCAACTTCTACTACACAAGTTGGGATGATGGGGAGCAAAGTGAAGAAGAGGTGGATGATACTTCAAAAGATTCACATCTTATATGTATGGCTTTCATAGATGATGAAACCAACTTGTTAGATGATGATGATCAAATGGAAACTAAGGAAAAAAGGTATGATCTCTTGTGCAATGAACTTTTATCTCTTCAAAATATTTGTATAAAATTAAAGAAGGAATTAAAGAACAAGGATCAAGATGTATTTTTATTAAATATGAAAATTTTAGATCTCACAAAAGAAACCTCAAACCTAAGGGCTAAGAATAAAAAACTAACCATGTCCTATGAGTAGATTAAGGAAGAACTTGTAGATGCTAACCTTGTAAATGAGAGGTTGGTCAAAGAAAAAGAATCACTTCAAATAGTTCTTGAGCAAGGAATAAGTCCAAATGGTAAAAATGGACTAGGTTTCTATCAATAAGAACAAGCATCTCCACAAGATGTATCTAAAAAAGAGGCCCCTTCAAAGATTGAGGTAACTACTAGCACTTCATTTAACCAAAGAGCAACTTTAAATTTTAATAACTTTAATCCAAACAAAAGGATTAGGTGTTATTATTGTAATAGATTTGGGCATGAACAATGGATTTGCAATTTAAAGCATTATCATATGAACACCTAGATATATCACAAAACTCCTTGGTCTTATCCAAATGTATCTAGAAAGGAAATTATGTAGGATAACAAGAAAATATGGATAACGCAAAAGGACAAGGGAGTTAAGAAGGTATGGAAAATCAAAAAGAAAGAAGATTATAGTGAGAAAATCCTCTCTAAAAAATTTGGGAAGGGAAACTAGTCTTTGAAAATAGAATAAATTTGTTTGAGAAGAGGTACCTTAAGAAAGGGATCTCATTCTCAAGCTTCCTATGCATCTTCATTTTCTTTAGCAAGAAAGGTAAGTAGAGGTAAGTTTTCAATTCATTATGAATACCTCTTAACACTATAATCCTTAGCAACCATCCTTGAACCCTTTCTTACTTAGACATCTACCTAAAGACATATTCATGATAGAAGAGACATCTACTTAGAGATGTCTACTTTTCAAATGAGACATCTACTTGTATTTTTGTTTGATGTGGTAGAGATGTCTAATTTCCTAGTGAGATGTCTACCTGTTGTTAATAAGTGTAGCATAGATAGCTATCTCTCAAAGGAGACATCTATATTTTTGTAAAAAACCCTCATTGAGCCCAATTATATAAATCCAAACCTTCATTTTTCATTCATTCTTCTGCATCCAAGCATAGAAATCCAAGGGAAGATGACCAGGGCTTCACCAAAAATAGTAAGTTGTGCATTTTTCTTCAAATACATGGCCCACAAGAGGGTTGCAACATCAAGGCCACTGCCAAGGAAGAGCAAGAAGTCAAGGGAAGCCTCCTCCAACACTGCTAGTACTTATACTTCACAATTCAAATCCATTGATGTCCAACGCTGGTTTACGATAACTCAAACCATCTCTATTATCTTTGACCACTCTCTTTATTTCCAGCAGTATCAACAAAAGGAATTAATGGGTTTCTTTCAAGTTTTGAATTGAGTTACATTCATTTCCATGAATTTTTGTGTGCTTCACATTCTCATAAGAGAATTCTATAGCAACATTATGATTACAAATGCTTTTGTTGGAAATTTTACTACTATGCTTGGGGATATGTTAATTGATGTTTTTCCCCAAGCAGTTAATGCAATTCTTGGGATTTCTAGTGTTGATGTGTTTAGGATCATCATTCATTGCATGAATGACATCTTTATGAATGGTGTGATTACTATCTTCCAATATGAATTTTGTAATGCTTTGTTTGGGGAGTCAATATCTTTATGTAGTGGAAGAGAATGGATGTAGCTAGGGTACCTCTTCCTCCTAACAGGTAGCAATTTGAGGAGATTACTACTTCCATTTCAGATAGTGAGGAGGATTGTCTAGCCCCATTGAGACATTTAGTAGTAGCTACATCTTCTTGGGTATATGACTCAAGAAATGCATCTAATTCAAAGGAGCCTGATGCACCATTAGAACATGGCTAAGGAGAGCTTCCTGATCCCATGCATCCTTGACCTAGTTCCCATCATCAAGATGATGCTCCAAGGACATTTGAGTAGGAGGCCATGAAGAGAAACTTTGGGACTTCTTCCCAATGGATTCATACCGATCCTATTACCTATCAAAGGAAAGGTGCTTTCTCATCCTCTCAATAGGTCCCATCCCAACAGGATCCAGTAGCTTCATCTCAATTTTCAGTGAAGCTTCGTCCATAGAGGACTCCTATTTAGATACTTTCTTTGAACGATGATGATGAGAAACATGTCTCTAGCACTAGTACTAGCAGTGATGATGATGATTAGGATACCTATAAACCTTCTCATGCTATAGGTGCTTTTGATGAGGACTCAAGTAGTCCCTATTTTGGGTGATGTCCAAAAAAGGAAAGAATTTTTTGAAAATACAATATACTTGTACATTATGAAGTGATAGTATGTATGTGAATGAATAGATTCTTGTGATGCTTGGGAACTCTATGTCCTTTTGTATTTATCTATTATGCTATATTAGCTTGAGTTCTTATGTTTTACTTTCAAAATTCCCTTTGGCTGCCATTGGAATTTATATGTCTTAAGTATTTGTATCGTTTACTATTATTTAAATTTTATATCTACTCATCCATTTTCTTAAGTTTTGGACATCACCAAAAAAGGGGAGATTGTTGTCCTTTTGGTATGTCAAAACCTTTTAGAAAAATGAAGAACATAGAAAGTTTGTTATGGATAATGTGTTTGCAGGACATGCACAAGAACTCCATAACGAGATACAAGAACTCAAGGAAATAAGATGACAAAGTGAAGACTACATGGGCAAGATGAGAGCATGGATGAAAATGAAGGCTACAAATCAAATAAAGATGCTTGAAGAACTGGCAAGAAGCCAAATTAATGAGAGAAAACCTTAGAAGACAAAGCTTAAAAGTTAAGGAGACATCTCCTAAAAATAGTAGACATCTCTATCTTAGAGTAGACATCTTCCTAGAGACGTCTCATTTTCCAGTAAGATCTCTCTTGTATTAAGGCTAGTCTTAGGTAGATGTTCCAACTTTGAAGAAGACATCTACACTAGATGTTTGGTAGCCTTTGCACAAATTTAGTAGATCTTTTGAAAACTTTAAGGCCATAAAAAGATACCAAAATCTTGGGAATTGAGAAAGTACTATTCACACAAGATCCATCATTATCTAATATATGCTATTATATTCTTATTCTTCATTGTAACATTATCTACTTGGTTGTATGTTGTACTGTGCTTCAAAGTGCAACGACTTGTAAATTTAGTTACATTCTTTTCTTATGTCTTTCTCTTTTTCTTGTAGCCAAGTGGGGTTGATGTGCTTCTTGCAAAAAGGCATCCACATTGAGCTTCTTGGGACCTTACAAGGTTGAGTGGTTTTGTAGCATCAAAACACTCCTAAGTGGAGCTCAATTTTGTAAATATTGTGGGATCCTTGAAATCACATTTTGAGCTTGTTGGAACCTTGCGGGGTTGAGTGGTTTCATAGAGATGAAACACTCTAGTGTGGAGCTTAGAGCTTGTATAGGGTGTGATGTCCTTCAAACCATTTTTTGAAGAAACAAAGTCTCAAGGTGTGCAAGGAATCTACCCTCTAAGTGTGGACTACCCAAGATGGGGAACCACGTAAACTTTGGTGTGCTTTTGTCATTGGTGCATTTTTAATTTGCGGAACTTATTCAACCCCTCTTCTAAGTTCTAGATCCACAAATCAGTTGTTAATAAATCAATTTGAGATTGTTTAATTTGAAAATAAAGAATAAAAAATTCTCTCAACCAAATAATAGATATATATCATAAATATATATAGCTAAACTAGCATATTAGAAGAAATAAAAAAATAATGATATCTTAAGTGTAACTTAGATTGACAACCTCTTACCTAATGAGATAATGAGTTAACCACTTGATAACCTATCACTAATAAATTTATAATCTAATTTTTCTCTAATTTTTTCTTTAGTAGATCTTATTTGTCTAGAATTCCCCTATTGGGAATTCTATATTACATCCTATTATTGAACCAATGTCGAAATTTTTGCATTTTTTACTAATGTAGATATTTCTATTGATTATTAAAATGAAAATTTATAAGCTGCTAAGATAAAATTTGTGATACATTTTTCTAGTAATGTTGATGCAACTAAGATGCTTAATTTTATTCTTTTTGATGATGTATATGAGTCATTGATTGTTGATCTTTTATCATAATATGTGTTCATTCAAATTTTGGGTTACTTGCCTCATAACTAAAGGTTCATAGTTAATTGATGTAACGAAAAAAAACATGACTTCCAAGTTCTTCACATTAAGTATTATTATCAATTTTTGTACTTGTTAAGTTAGGCAATGCTTCGGTGATAAAATGTGTCCTAAATATAGAGCCTTTTATACATAAATATGTAGTATTAATCATTCATAAGTGAACTTTCAATTTTGATATTCAATTTATAGAATATGTTGAAGTTCCATGTTTTGTTGAGTTATATAATCTTTGATTAATTTTTTAAAAAGCTAAGTAAAATATTATTAGTCTTTTCAATCCCATTAAATATATCGAGTCTATGTCTATAACTTTTGGCTTTCATAGATGCTTTTTTTTTATTGAAATCAATCTTCTCAATCATAAAAAAGAATTCATATTATAAGTAGAGGAAAGACTTATATTTAGCCAATTACATGCTATAATATTTCTAATTCTTGCAACTTTTGCCACCATAAAGGACATTTGCTTAATGCTTATCCTTTTTTGTTTAAGAAAAAAGATCCTAAAGAATAGAAAAAAAGTGTTAAAGTTAAATATACAAAGAATCAAGTTAATGTCAATGATAAGAATGATCAAATAATAATAAAGAATCCAAAAAAGATAGGTTCTATGCATATTTTTATTAGGTATTAGAAAAATTATTATGCATCTTAGACAAATAGCTCATAATGCAAATTTTGACTTGTTTAACAAGAATATTAGTAACTTGAAGATTAAATTAATATTAACAAATAGATTATAATTGATGATGAATATTTTTTATGTAAGATTAATAACATATGGTACCACTTTCTTACTTTGAATAAATATTAGCATTAAGCCATAATTCTCCATCTTAAATCCTTTTAATATTTTAAATTCAAGTATAGATGTTGAAAAGTGATGTAAATTTTTTAACTAGGACCTTTCTCCATACTAAAAATTAATTTTCCTCACTTTATTTTTCAATGTATAAATCATAAGGTTGCTTACTAAGTAAATAATCCTAAAATCAAAATTTTTTTCTTTTCATATATATTTTTCAATGATGTCTACTCAAGTCAAGTTTTTGAGGTACCTTGAATTTTCTTTGCTCATTATTAATATTTTCTAAAAAATGATATTACATCTACACTTCAAAATATGAAATAGAATAATAGGCCAAATAACATTTTCAAGAAATCCAAAATTCATAGAAAAAATAGGGAAAAAGCCCAAAAAAACATCATCNGGTTTACCTATTAGAAAACATCTTGAACATCTTAGCATTCATACTCTTGCTTACCCTCTTTGTGGAGCTATAGATGATTTTTTTTTCATGTATTTTGACAATATTCTATTGCTTAGCACACTTGGATCTAGGCATGCAAAGTTATTCCAGATTATTAGCTATCTTAAGATGATGTTTTTTTGGGCTTTTTCCCTATTTTTTCTATGAATTTTGGATTTCTTGAAAATGTTATTTGGCCTATTATTCTATTTCATATTTTGAAGTGTAGATGTAATATCATTTTTTAGAAAATATTAATAATGAGCAAAGAAAATTCAAGGTACCTCAAAAACTTGACTTGAGTNCAAAATAATGATGCATGACTATATACACCCCATATAAACTATTAAACATTTCCAAGAATTCCATTGATCAACAAGATGTAGGCAACTAAGAGAAATCACTTCCTTTTGAAACCAACAAGTAGCCAATTGAGAATTCATAGTAGCAAGAAGAAAAAGAAAAAGAGGTAACCACCATGGACAAATCTTAGAAAGAAGACTAGGGCTACTTTTAACATTAGTCTAATCTATATAATTTTGTAATACATGTCAAGCCCTTCAAATACTTTTTAAGACATGAAATCCAAAAATGATAATAATACGAGGATAAAGAATCTAATTAGTGAAGTAGATACCTTTGCAAAATGGCTTTTTCTTGTGGGAAACACTTATTGTAACCTTATCTAGAGGAGAGTTCCATTGATGTGAAAAACATCCAAATATTGAAATAACCAAATTTCCATCAAAGAAAGTCTTGACTTGAAAGAATTTAAAAGATCTAAATGAAAAACTTAAAGGGCCTTGGATTTATGATCTAAGATAAAAAATAACTCAATTAGAATAAATACATTTTTATGAAACTATCTTACTAATGACCATTTTATGCTACAATTATATAGAACTTAATCTCCTAAGAATAGATTTGGAGAGATAAGCATGAATCATAGGAATAGATAGTAAATACACAAATAGGATCTCATCTTATTAACTTAGATTAAGGGTGAGATGTATCTAATTCTTTTTGTGGAATATCTAATCATCATATTCCATGAACCCTTTCATTATGGTATGAGGTTGCTCTCCAAGAAAGTCTCTAAACTTAAGTTTTTGGTATAGATATATGACATTTAAGATTTAGTTTCATAATGCTTCACGCCAAGTGTGTTATCTTGAATCAAACATTTGAGATGATGATGCTTGATACCTATTTGTTTGGAACGTCCATGATGGCCAGGATTGTGAGCCATTGCAATAGCACTTGGACTATCATAGTATAAACAAATGGAAGTACCTAAAGTACATCCCATTTTTGTGAAGATGGAGTGGATTCATATGGCTGGTGTAGCAACAGTAGATGTGACAACATATTCAGCTCTAGCTATTGAGAAAATGATTGTACTTTCTTTGTTTATTCCCCATGAGATAAATGATGGACCAAAGGAAAAACAAAAACTAGAAGTTGATTTACAATCTTCAAGGTTTCCTTCGTAGTCCACATCAGTGTATCCCCATATTTTGAAATTTTCATGTTGATGAACTATGATCCCATAATCTATTGTAGTTCCCAAATATTGTAGAACCCATTTTGCAACTTTCTAATGTGATTCATGTAGATCTTGCATGAACTAGAAGAAATAGTTTACAACAAGATGAATGTCTAGATGGGTATTGGAAAGATACATGAGACTACCAACAAGAAAATGATATAATAAAGAATTGGAGAATGGGAATGTATCATCCATGATAAGTTTGTACCAAGAGAGAGTGGTGTATTTGAGGAATTATAATTAATCATGCCAAATTTCTCAATTAATGATTGGAAAAAATTTTTCTAGAAAATGAAAATAGTTTTTGGTCTCTAGATACTTGAAAGCCCAAAAAATATGACATCTTTTCTACATTAGACATGTCAAATTCATTTTTCATGGCATTAAGAAAATTATGTCCTAATGTAGTTGTAGATGAGAAATAGATTAAATCATCTATGTATAAGCAAAAAAATATATAATCATCACTAGATACCTTTTTATAAATGGTTGTTTGGGATTGAAGATTTGTGAAGCCTGCTTACATGAAAAATGCATAAATTTTGGTGTACCAAGCATTTGGAACTTACTTGAGCCTATATAAGGCTTTATGAAGCCTATAGACATTATCTCTTTGGCTTTCATCAATGAAACCTAGGGGGTTTTCTACATAAAACTCTTCATTAAATAACCATTAACAAATATAAAGACCACATCTAGTTGATAAACTGCATGACTAGATTGAGTAGCAGTTGTAATAAATATTCTTATTGATTTCATTAATGAAACACAAGCAAAACTATCATCAAAATCCCTACCTTACTACTAAAGATATCCTTTGGCAACTAGGCAAGCTTTGAATTTTTCCACTTGACCATGGAGGAAAATAAGCTACATGTGAGATGCCTAGTAATGTCAGTGTCCAGCATGTTGGAAGATAGATGATATGTAGCAAGGTGGGAATTTCTAGGGATCTATGGAATGGAGGTGGTGATAGAAGGAATAGCTAAGGTACCCATAAATTTTTCTTCTAAGCTTGAAAAAAATTAGTTGGAAATAGTTGAAAAATTAGAGAAGTACCTATAATTAAAAGCTCCACTAGCACACAGAAAGATGAGGAGGGTAGTATAGAGGGTGTTGTAGAAAATGGGTGAAAATGTCATGGTGCATGGCCAAATAAGTATGTGGATTATGGTAACAACAAAATAGGATGTGATATGGGCTAGGACCTATTATAGGGTAGATGATGCACCATATGATTTTTGGAACATTGTGGCATGTGTTTTCCAATAGCAGATGATTGATATGAAGTGGTAGTAAATGGTAAAATATGATTTATGGATGAGTGAAATAGATGAGGAGTCATATTTTTAGGGAAAACTAGGAAGGAATTAAATTGGTTTGGATGAAAACGATTAGAGTGTTGAAGAAATGGTTCACTATATTGTGATACCAAAAATGGTGATGCACTTGGATTTAAATGTAGAATTGTGGTAGGAAAATTATGCAATACAAACTATAGAAGGTGGTGATTGTTAAATGAGTAGTAGGTCCCTGACAAAAATTATCTTCTTTCATATTGCCATAAATATATTTAAGTTGTGTAGGTATATCATTACCATAGTCTTAAAATATGGCATCCCTATAGTCCACCATGATTTTATTTTCAAGATCATAACACCAATAGCCTTTAAAATGCACATAATATCAAAGGAAAAGAGATGGTTATGCCTTTTTATCAAGATTCTACCTATTTTTCATTAGAATTTGAATATAGCAACAATAACAAAAAAATTTTAAATAGGAAATATTGGGTGGATAGACATACCATCATTCATAGGGTGTTTTATTTTGAATGGATCTTGGTGGTACCCTATTCAAAATATAAATTGATGTTGAACATGATTCCTCCTAAGACTTATTTTCCAATCTTGACATTTGAAGAAGATACCTTGTCATTTCAACCACTGTTCTATTTTCTCTCTCTGCTATGTCGTTTTCTTGGGATGTAAATGATGTGGACGTTTGATGAATAATTCCATTTCTTTGAAAAATTCATCAAGCTCATTTGATAAAAATTCATCATCATCATCTATCTAGACCTTTTTTTATTGTATTGTCACTTTTTTTTTCTACTTCTACCTTGAACTCTTTAAAAAATCCCAATGTTTGATATTTTAACTTCATAAAGTAACCCCAAGAAGATCTTGAAAAAGCATCCACAATAATGAACATATGTTAGTCTTTTCCTAGGCTCAATGTTTGCATGGAACCACATAAATCCATATGAACTAGATCTAATTTTGATTGAGATTTATATTTTTTCTTAGGAAATGGAAATCTTGTAATTTTTCCTAGTTAACATATGCCACAATCATGATTCCCTAGAAAAGAAAATTTGGACATACCTCTTACAATTTCTCCTTTTTGCATGTGGTTCAATGATCCAAGGTTAACATGTCACAATCAAGCATGTCATAGCCATGCTATTTCTTCTATGATGATGATGTAGTGAACATCCTTTCACATTTTCAAATTATACATCTGATTTTTGCTAACAAGAATAATGGAAATATCTTTTTCATCATCAACCTTATAAATATTACAAACATCATTTTCTAATTCCACATGATAACCATTACCACATAATTTCCCAACACTTAATAAATTCTTTGAGAGAACTAGGACATAATAAATTTGGGAGATAATATATTTGTTGCCTTAAGTTATTGTGAAGGTAAGTGATCCAATCTTGGTAATGATTAGCTTCTTTCCATTACCTATAGCTACCTTTCCATCATATGTTTCTAGATTTTAGAAAAAATTTTTATTTCTAGTCATGTGATTACTACATCCACTATCAACATACCAAATATTTTTGTTTCTAGCATTTGGTACCTTTGTAGCGATCAAGAGTTGATCTTCCCTCCTTGTCAATATAAAACAATTGCTTACCTTTTTGTTGATCCTTTTTCTGATCTTCATTTTCTATAATTTTTTCTTTGCTCTTCTCTTCATACATCTTTTTTGAACAACATTTAGGAGTATTGTGGCTTTTGGTACTACAAAAATCATAATGCTTCCTTCCTTTAATTGATTTGATCTTCCACAACCATGACCTCTAGATTTGCCATGGCAACATCCATGTCCTTTGAATGAGGATCCTTCTAAGGATCTGTAATGTTGATTGGATGTCCTCTAAAACTATGCTTGAAATGCATTTGGTATTAACTCCTCACGATCAGCAATCATTTGCTCATATGTCCTCAAGCTTAACCATGGTCATCTTATCAAAATCTCTTGCTTCTTCAATAGTCATGACAATGGGATCATATCGTTTGGTTATACTTCATAGGATCTTTTCAATAGCATGTATTTCCTTAAGCATTTCTTCATAAGACTTAAGTCCATTTCAAACTTGTTGAAATTGGCTAATGTATTGATCAATATTTTCTAAATCTAGCATGTGCAAAGATTCAAAATATTTCCTTAATACTTGTAACTTGACAACACAAACTTTTGATGATCCCTTGTATGCAATCTCTAGTGCATCTCATGTAGCTGATTATCACATCTAACCCATATTGAATGATGAATAATGTCTTTGCATCATTGTTATGAAGCTCCTTAAATTGATTCTTTCGTTCTTCCTTCAAATCTTGAAATTTTTCTTGATCAACATCTTTGAATCCATTTTCAACAAAATCTCATATATCTTTTGAGATTAAGAATGTCTACATCTTGATTGCCCAATACTCATAATTCTTAACATTAAAGAAAGAAACGTGGAAAGACACAAATCCCTGATTCTAGGTCATTTTGGAGAAATTTTTTGTTAAGAATTCATTCTATCTTGCTCTAATATCAAATGAAAAACATAAAAGGCCTTGGACCTATGATCTAAGCTAAGAAAAGGAAAAATTATTTTGAATAAATACATTGTTGCTACAATTATATTGGGCCTAATCTCCCAAGAATAGATTTGGAGAGATAAGCATGAATCAAGGATGACATGGGATGATCCTTATCATTTCATTTATGGATCTTCTTATTAGGGGATGAACTAATCATAGGAATGGATAGTAAATACAAATATAGGATCTCATCTTATTTAACTAAAATTAGGATAAGATCTATCTAATTCTTTTTATGGAACATCTAATCATCATATTCAACACTAAACCCCACTTTTTCTTATGGAGAGTAACAATATCCTAAGCAATCCAGTGAAACTCTTTTTTGAAATCCTTGGAAAACCATATGAAATCTTGAAATAATTATTCAACTTTTGATACGTAACTTGAGAGGGAGCCCAATATGAAGAATAATACACATGAGTAGAAGCACAAATATATTTTAAACTAAATACTTTCTTGTAAGAGTAAGGGGTTTTATCTTCCATTTACTGATTCTCTTCTAAATCTAAAATAGCACTTGATCCTAGAGAGCTGAAGTAGATCCTTTAAAACAAAAGGAAATTCACAAAATATTCATGATATCTTTATCCTGGATTAGCTTCTAATTTTTGAAAAGCAAATAATGGTAAATATTTTTAAAACTATAAACAAAAATAATGGTAAATATTCCTAATTAAAAGTATAAAGAAAAAATATTGATCCACTTGAAATAAGAGGCAACTGTTGGCACATTTTGGCCATTTCATGGAACAGGTGGACTTATTTGCAAATGGTGAGGTACAGAATCCTAATGAACTAAAACTGTTCAAGGAGGATTATGCTCTTTCCCATGAAGAATTCTGCAACAATTAACTGACCATGAAGTTGGCATAGAAATGAAATCCAAGAGGATGCAGTACAATGTTCTTATTGCAGCTACCCATGTTGCTGAACTGAATGTTTTGAAAATCAAGGATGATGGCATTGAGATTGGTTCTTCAGTAACACTAACGGACCTTTTCGATGTGCTTAATCAGTGTGTTGACCATTGCAATACACATCATATATATGCCATTCTAGCATTTAGAGAATAGCTCAGATGGTTTGCTAGAAGACAAATTAGAAACATTGCTTCTATTGGAGGGAATATTTGCACATCTAGCACCATATCAGACTTGAATCCTCTTTGGGTCACAACTAGGGCACTATTTAATGTCATTGATTGCAAGGGAACATCCCGGACTATCTTGGCAGAAAAATTCTTCAAAGGTTACTGTAAGGTTGATTTAAACAAAGGAGAAAATATTCCTACCATTTACTAGAAAGCATGAATATGTGAAGGAAATTCAAGCTCATGGTCTAGAAGATCGAAGTCACAAAACGGAGAAATTGGAACAACAATTGCAACAAATGGCCCTATCATCTTCGTCGTCGTCATCCTTGCCTTCATCTTGCATGATCGCGTCAGGGATTCTGTACATATTGTTCAACCAGGATGCTAGATGCTTCACCTGTGGAATGAAGTAGGGCTTTAATGTCTACAACTGTGATCCACTCACTGAAATGTTCCATCGCACCTTCAGAAACCATAGCAATGGGGGCAGCGGCAGCATCAGCATCATGGAGATGCTTTTCCAGTGCAACATCTTGGCACTCGTCGGTGGAGGCTCGAATCCATAATATCCCCCAAAGAAGGTCATGATCTGGGATGACCACCACTGCTACTGCATTGGTGAGCTCTTATTCTGCATGGAGGTCTGCGCCGTGCGGTTCAGGCATGACCGCATCATCGTTGTGCTAGAGCACAAGGTTTACGTCTACAATTTTGTGGACCTCAAGCTTCTGCACTAGATCGATATGCTACCAAACCCTACTGGCCTCTGCGCTGTTTCGCATGACCTAGCGAATTTCGTGCTTGCATGCCCAGGGCTCCATCGCGGCCAGGTACACCTTGAGCACTACGGACGGAAACTGACGAAGTTCATTACCGCATTAATGATTTATGGTCTTTTGGGACCATTCTAGTGCAAGCCCTCCATCTAGCTATGTGTCCAGAAAGCGTAGAGGAATTATCAGGTCTCTGTTGGTGTTACATGAGTACGTGTCCCTGGATTGGCGTTTCACGGACAGATATGCCTTCGAACACCACTCAGGAGTGCAGAATTCATCATTATCTGGTCTTGCCAGCTATGAAGAATATGTTAAGACAATGAGATAGAGTGAGATAAAATCGGAAACTAGAAATCGCTTTAAAGATCCCTCACAAAGTCGGTCTCGACCTTCAACTTCATCAAGCAGATTGCCTACATTTCAAATTAATGGACAGGGTGCATGGCAAGCATTACTGAAGCATGTGTTCGGTTATGTCTTCGGGCATGGCCAAGAGGTTCCTACAAAATGAGTGCATTACTTTACGTAGTGCCTTTGGATTACAACAAATGCTTCTACAACCTGAGGAAGAATTGTTGAGAAAAATTTCAATAGAAATTGCTCCCGAAGGGGCTGCCCTAAAGCCCAGAAAAGCGATTGGAAAAATTAAAGTACAAGTTCGCAAAGTGAGAATTATGCCAAATCTGCCACTAGATACTTGGCTTCATTTTAAATTTCCTATAAATGTTGTAATTTCATGATAATTGTAGCCTTTCAATTGAACTGGTGGTTATAACCACTACAAAGGCCACTTGTCAACTACAAATTTTTTATCTCCATGGTAACCACTTGGCAACTGAATGAGCCACTTGGCAACTAAATGGGACACTTGTCAACTATAGCTTTTTTATCTCTATGGTGGTTATAACCATGCAAAAAGTTTGTAACTTACCTAACTACCTATGAGACACGATAAAAGGGCTTCAAGGGTAGGAGGGAAAAAGAGGGGGGGAGAGGAAGATAGCATTGGAAAAGAAGACATTGTGAAAGATTGCTTGTAAGATGACTTGTTAAAGATAATATTTCAGCCTCTTTGTCATATTCCTGTGCGTTATGTTTATTTTTTATTTTGTTTAAATTGTTTAGCTAGTGGTTTAGATAGTATTATGCTTGGCAAGTAATTTTGGGATTTTTAGATTGCTCTTATTGTTCTTGTTGCATGATAGAAAATTTCTATTAAAATTTTGCCATAGAAGAGCTTGTGTTTGAAAGCCTTAAGAGCATTTTAGTAGT